>BRDA01020307.1:0-11043 GCA_036984385.1 Crenuchus spilurus
ATAGCAACAGCCTTGGGGGCCATAGCAATGGCCTTGGGTGCCATAGCAACCGCCTTGAGGCCCATAGCAATCGCTTTGGGTGCCATAGCAACGGCCTTGCGGCCCATAGCAACGGCCTTGGGGGCCATAGCAATGGCTTTGGGGGCCATAGCAACGGCCTTGGGACCCGTAGCAACGGCCTTGGGGGCCATATCAACCACCTTGGGTGCCATAGCAACCGCATTGGGGCCCATAGCAACCACTTTGGGACCCATAGCAACCGCTTTGGGTGCCATAGCAACTGCTTTGGGAGCCATAGCAACCACCACAAATACCAAAGCATCACCTTACTAACCAACTGGGATACCTTAGCTTGTGGGTCATGTTAGCAAAATATCCCACGTTTCCTTCAGGAAATGCACTTTTCTAGTTATAGTTACTCATGGATCTGTTAGGGTGAGTGTCCAGAAATGTAGGAGTCTCATTAGTCATATTCCTTTGGTAGTACTTCAATGCATTCATTACAAGGAGTGTCCACAAGTATTTGAGCATGTAGAATTTGTTTTAATTAATAGATGCAAGGTACCTTCTGGGAAGGAAACAGCGCCCCCTGGACATGTGCGCGAGCGCATCCTGTGCTTTGGCCATGTTCCTCGTGGCCCTTTAACGCAACCTGAGCGGTTAGTGTTATTATGTAATGTCCTCGTGGAGTGTCAGAGGCTGTGTTAGGGTCGGGCTAAGTGATGCAGGGGGAAGACCCCGTTAGTGTTTTATTTAAAGTTCTCCTGTTCAGAAGAGTCGAGTCCACTTGGTCAGGGTCTCACCTTCATGTTTCTCGGCGTTTCTTTAACAAAAGACTCTGTAAAGACTGTAAAAGCTCTTCAGACAGGCTGAGAATGGACACCAAAACAGAAGTTCAACAGAACGGCGTCCCAAACACGGAGAAACACGCCGACGCTCAGGAAACGTCTTCGCAGACAGTCTGTGGAGGATGTGGGAGGAAAGTCTGTAGCTGGATACCACTGAGTTACAAACAAGAGACTGTCCTCTTACTGAAATTAGCTGGACCTGTGGTATGACTACACTCAGCCTTGTGCTGCTCTACAAACGCTGACACTTCCGTTCTCACAGCAGACGCTGACTATGTTTATCTGTCACGAGCGTTTGAGCTTTTGCTGTATTTTTAACTTGTCATTTTATAACATCAGATATTCAGTTCAGTGAAAAGGTAGAAGGTAAAAAAAACTAATTTCAAGTCATTGTCCACTCTTAAGAGATGGTACTTCAAAGGTTATTTGGTAAAGAAAATGGTTCTATATAGACCACTCAACCATAAATGGTTCTTTCCATGGTGAAAGGGTTCTATACAGAACCTTTTTTGAAAATAATTCTATATAATTCCCAAATTGTTCTGCTATAGTTATGACGTCAAGCTTGTAATAATAGATGAACCTTTTCAAAAGGCATCTAGATAGAACATGTACAGCACCTTCATCATCAATCTGAAGCACCATTTCATGCAAAGAACACTGGGGTTTTTTGACTGTTCGTGGTTCTTTATAGAACTGTTTTTTGTTAAGAACCCTTGAAAAACCTTCATTTTTAAGAGCATTTAGTCAGGACAAAACTGTAAAACATTGTAGCTAAATTTCACAAATTCTATTCTCTTTCAATGGTAAGAATTTAATATTTTAAGTAACATGCCAACATTGTGTTGAATTAATTGTATATGTTTTATTTGGCACTAGTAATAGTTTTTTGTACGTATTTAAAGTTCTGATATCAAGAAACAGGTTTACATTGAAAAATAATACAAATAATTGCTCATTTTACTGCAGTCTACACTGTCGTGTGTCTGTTGTTGTTGATATTGACTAGATGTGGATGATAATGGGTATGATAAATGAGAATACAGCGCTTAATGTATAATTATATTTATTTTTTTACAATTTGAGCTTATAATTCTACAAGAGAAAAGCTATGTGAAAAGCCAGCACATGGATGTTTCAAGGGATTCAGTGCTGATAACTGCATGTCTGTCAACAGTTTATTTCACAGTCGATGATCTTCTTGATCAGTTTTGTCAGCACTGTGTTCTGTGGACACTTGGGAAAAACAGAGTTAGCTGGTGTGGCACTGGCGATAGCGGTGAGTAAAGACAAATTGTCTTTCTTAATGTTACTGTTAGTTTTTTATCTGTAATTGTTACAATAATCACTGTTTGTTCTTTTGTTTGGCAGGTAATTAATGTAACAGGAGTATCCATTGGTGCTGGGCTGGCATCAGCATGTGACACACTCATTTCTCAGGTAAGCTTCCTGACAATGTTATCGATTATTGCATCAACCCTGTGTACACAATTAGCCAGTGTTAATATCCTAATGTTCTGCATATAATTTGGTACCCAGAAAATTGAAATGTAGTTGTTGGTGTGATAACATTGTACAACTTTCTATCAGATTGTGACAGTACAGTGAGAATATTATAAAGACTACAAAAGTAATCTGTACAACAGTGACACAAAATAAATAAATAAATAAATAAAAATGGTGATACCAAAATAGTGATGTTACAACACTGTTTGGTTCAAGTACACAACACTATAAGAGAGTTATGTCTTTGCAAAATTTTTTACATTTTGCCAGTAAAATGACATTTGAGAGAGAATGGTATCAAAAGCTACAGGTGCATCTCATAAAAGTTAGACGCTAAGACGCTGACACTATGACCAGAGGATCAAATCCCAGTCATGCTGTTTGCCATTGACAGCCAGGGCCCAACAGAGCAAAAACTGTCAATGCTCTTTCTCTCTGGGCAGGTAGATGGTGCTCTCCCTCCTCCCTCCGTCAGTGTTTGGGGCCCCACGTGCAGTATGTGGCCGGTGCACTGGCCCTCATTTCAAGTCTTTAATTCTTTTAATGTTGATGATTATTGCCTACAGCCAATGAAAACCCCAGAGTCAGTATCTCAAAATATTAGAATATTATATACGACCAGGCCCCGAGTGGCTCAGCAGGCTAAGACGCTGACACTATGACCAGAGGATCGCGAGTTCGAATCTCATTTGATTGCTGTTTGCCATCAACAGCCTGGGCCCAAGGGAGTGAAAATTGGCAGTGCTCTCTCTGGGCAGGTAGATGGCGCTCTCGCTCTCCCTATCACTCACACATTGCATTGTCCGCTGGCTCAGGCGTCTGATCCATTCAGAGCTGGGAATCCTGCGCTTTCCTCAGAGTGCGTTGGCTCCCCAGTGACGGTGTATCAGCGGTAGTTCAAAAAGAGGCGGTAGCTGCATCACACGCAACGAAGGAGGCTTGTGCATGTCTTCACCCTCCTAGAGTCAGGGACAGTGCAAAGTGATGGGGAGAGCCCCCTACCAGATGGGATGGGTTAATTGGCTACTATCACATTGGGAGGGGAGAAATTGGCAAAAAAAAAAAAAAGGAATATATGCCCAATTCAAAGCATGATTGTTGACAGACCGAAAAGTATGTATAGTATATGCACTCAATACTTGGTTGGGGCTCCTTTTGCATGAATTACTGTATCAATGCCATGTGGCATTTAGGTAATCAGCCTATGGTACTGTTGTGTTATGGAAGTCCAGGTTGCTTTGATAGCGGCCTTCAGGTCATCTGCATTGTTGTGTCTGCTGTGTCTCATCTTCCTCTCCACAATAGCTCATAGATTCTCTGTGGGGTTTAGGTCAGGTGAGTTTGCTAGCCAATCAAGCACAGTAATACACTGGTTATTAAACCAGGTGTTGATACTTTTGGGAGTGTGCAGATGCCAAGTCCTGCTGGATAAATGAAACCCACATTTCCAAAAAGCTTGTCAGCAGAGAAAAGCATGAAAGTGCTCCAAAATGACATGGTAGGTGCTGCCCTGACTTTGTACTTGATATAACACAGTGGACCAACACCAGCAGATAACATGGCTCCCCAAACCATCACTGATTGTGGAAACTTCACACTAGACTTCACGCAGCTTTTATTGTGTCTCTTTTTTGTCTTTTTCATCTCTCGCAGAGGAAAGCAAGAAGTAATAAATCAGTATAGCTGGACTGATTGGTCCTCTGACCAGAAGCTTCATTATACCCACATAAACATGATTAAAATGAACTAATCACCAACAGTCCACATACGTGTATAATTGTGTTAATGACAAGTTTTATCAACACAGTCCTCTTCATTTTTTAGCTTTTTATAATTATGATCCAAGAACATGAACATAAAGGTGTGATCTTGTTCTCTTTGCAGACATTTGGCAGTAGCAATCTGAAAAGGGTTGGGGTTATCCTGCAGAGAGGCGTTCTTATCCTCCTGCTGGCCTGTTTCCCCTGTTGGGCCATACTCATCAACACAGAGCCCATCCTTCTAGCTGTCAGACAGAGCCGCAGAGTGGCCAGGTATGACCACTATGACCATCCACCACTGGATTAATGTACATGCATTGTAATATACACTACTCAATAGCATTTAATATTATTGCATCACCAAAAATTTCAATATTGTGAAAAATTTGTGTTCATAATTTAAAAAAATGTAAAATGTCATTTGTTTTACATTCGTTGCACATTAACTGATATTTCAAGTTAATAATTTGTTTTAATGTTGATTATGGCTTATAGTTCATGAAAACCAGATGTACCGAATCTCAAATTATTTGAATATTTCAGACTGTATCATCATTAGTCAAAAAAGGCTTCAAATATGTGACTTTCACACTTTTTAATGTTGAAACATTTTGAATAATAATTCACTCAAACTTGAAATAAAATATTCTAATAATTTGATTACAACAGTGGTTTACATCTGTGCCTAAATCACACAAAATGTCTATGTCTAATACAACTCCAAATCAGAAAATGTTGGGGCAGTATGGAAAATGTTCCTTACATTGTCTTTGACTTTCATTTTATTCCAGATGGTATGAACCCATGATATTTAAAACATTTATATAAGAGAGATGTTTTGTCTGCTCAACTTAATTTAATTTGTTAATATACATCCATTCCTGCATTTCAGGCCTGTCACACACTCCAAAAAATAGTTGGATGGAATTTAGGGCTAGTGATGAGGTAAAAAATACAAACAAAAAAAACAAATAATGATGTGATTTCAAAAGGTGATGTCAACAGGTGATTGTATTCATGATTTGGTACAAAAGCAGTATCCATGAAAGTCTTTGAGAACCAAAAATGGGCAGAGGATCTCCAGTTTGTTAGCAAATGTGTGAGAAAATATGAAACAATGTTCTTCAGAGAGAGATTGGAAGGGATTTCCTATACATACTGTACTACTATTACATGATTCAAGGAATCTGGAGGAATTTCAGTGCGTAAAGGGCAAGGGCACAAGCCTTAACTGAACACTGGCAATCTCAAATCCCTCATCTGGCACTGCAACAAGAACTGCCATTTATCAATAGATTATATAACTACATGGGCAATGAATTCAATTGGCAAACCCATGTCAAAACAGTAAAACAGTTACATTCACAAAACTTAAACTTTGCAAAACATTTAAAAGTTTACTGTACAGAAAAGAAGCCTTCACAAAGCAGAATTGAAGAGGCATCTGGGATGGACCATCATACTGTGGAAACATGTACTTTGATCAGAGAAATCAGTGTTCAAGATTTTTTTTTGGAAGACATGGACACCATGTTCTCTTTACCAAAGAATAAGTACAAACAAGTTTTATCAGTGCTCTTGGCAAATGTAATATTTGTGTGATGTCAAACATAAATGCAACAATGACCCATACTGTTACACACGTTTAAAGAGGAAGAATGGAACAAAATTACACCAGAAACATTTCATTTCTTGGTGTCCTCAGTACCAGAACTGAAGTGTTGTGAGAAGGAATGGCATCAATACATTGTCCTAAATGCTTTTCCCAACTTTTTTTGAATATGTCACAGGCCTGAAATACAAGAGTGGATGTATATTAACAAATGAAATGAAGTTGACCAGACAAAAATAAAATATATTGGGTTCATGCTGTCCATAATGAAGTGAAAGTCAAATGTAACAAGTCAAGTAAAGGTTTTCTGTATTTGCATTTTCCACATTTGTATTATCCCAACTATTCGGGGTTGTACAACACCAGCAACCTGCACATTTCTGATATAAAGTAAAATATAATTTAATATAGTATAATTTTTAAATTTCACTTTTTAACCTAAATACCTAAAAACAAATGTAGATAAAAAGCCATGTTACGTTTTATACTGCATTAGTTTGTGCCTGGCTCTCTATATTTGTTTGCTAGTTTTTAGTATTCTTTTAATAAGTTTGATAAGTTTGTAATTATTATGACAACCAATATGAATATGCAAGCAAAATGACAACAAATCTGATTGTAGTGTTGGTCACCTGTAGTTTAAAACCTGAACAATCTGTCTAAAAATGATTCTTAAGAAGCTAATCTGATTTGACCTGCCATGTAAATAAAGTTTTTAAAACACAAAGTTTACAACGTTTTTAAGGTGAGACTGGAGTTATTTCTTCTTCAGCACATTGTTTGTTAATTCCATAAGTCACAAAGCTTTGACGGTGACATTTGATTGTGGACTTTACAGCAGCAGAGGTTCTGCATTCTTACTGTCCTGCCCAAGTCATACATGTTTTTTTAATACATTTTGCATAATTTATATTGTTCTTTTGAAGACAGATGAGTAAAGTAACTTCATTTTTATGAAGTCCTCAACAATAATATGAATATTTTAACTGTATTGTACCTGAAATATGTACAGTAATCATATTCTGTTCTAAAAAGCACACAAATTGTGAGTAAGTTCCATTGATTTACAGGATGTCTGTTTTCCTCCAGTCTCTCACAGCTGTATGTGAAGATATACATGCCTGCTCTGCCTGTGAGTTTTACCTTCTACACACACTCATTGTAGTTCCTCTCAAAACCAGATCAAGGCTATAGCATGTACTGATCAAAGAAGGAAGCATATTTGCATTTTATGTTGCTTAAATCAGTAATTTCACCATTTTTTCTTCTGTGTCTTTCAGGCTGCTTTTATGTACCAGCTGCAAGCTCGATATTTGCAAAATCAGGTAAAGACTTTTAATTTATACAAATAACATTAATGCTGTATAGAATTTGCTGAATTAATCATGCATAATGGTCCTCCGCTTTCAAAATAAGTTTTTAAAACTTTAATATAACAAGAAAAATATTTTCTGCTCTATTAGGGCATCATATGGCCTCAGGTCATCACAGGAGCTGCTGGCAATATCCTGAATGTTGTGATAAACTATGTCTTCCTTCATCTGCTTCATCTGGGTGTAGCGTGAGTTACTTTTGTTGTGTGGTTGTTTCTAATAAATAAATAAATAAATAAATAACTGTGGTGCCACATTAGTCATTTTTTAAACAAATGTGTAAAATTAAGAAAAAAAAATCTAACTAAAAAGTAAAGGAATGGTTTCATTTGCTACTTTCTAAGAATTGGTGTTCCCTTTTACACACAGTGGTTCTGCAGCAGCAAACTCCATTTCTCAGTGTTCCTTGGCAATGTTTCTTTATATGTACATCCGCTGGAAGGGTCTACACAAGGCCACCTGGGATGGTGAGTTTGCGAAATCTGTCCTGATTACTGATTACCATTCCTCTCTTATGACATCTTTTTTGAAGAGTGATTTGGATCTCCTACACAGTTAATTTGTAAAGACCTGTTAATGAAGAATATGGAGAATCATCTCCTACGTAGTCAGATTATAAAATGTCAAGTCACAAGCTTCATTCAGAGTCCACCCCATTCAAAATACCTCATTTCATCAGACTTATGTAGGTCAGAAAGACGTGCACATCTTGCTTAAGCTATGGCACAACTATCTAATATTTTCCCAAGGTTGGTTTACTTTGTGGCTTTGTGACATAATTTAAAGGAATTCAATTTGTCAGTGCATGAATGGTCATATTTTTTGCACTGTATTTAAAAGGAATATTCCGGTGATAAAGGCGATAAAGGATGAAGGTGATATACCTTCACTAGCAAATAAATTCATAGATTTCCTGCAACATTCTGTTATGTAGTCAAGTATTCAATGACAACACATTTGTAATGTATGATCACAAACACTTTTCTTCACTGCCATTTTTCCCTCTACTGTGTTGTCTCTGTTTTAAATATTTGTCATATACACTTTGCCAGGCTGGTCTCGTGACTGTCTGCAAGAGTGGGGTTCCTTCATCCGCTTGGCTTTACCCAGCATGTTAATGCTATGTGTGGAGTGGTGGACTTATGAGATTGGAGGATTCCTGGCAGGTCTATAATCTCTTTTCATTTTCTGTCATCTCATTTCATTTTATTCATTGTTGTCTCCAAAACCATTTTTTTAGTAATTTGATGTCTTCATCATTATCTATTGTAGGTCTCATTAGTGAAACTGAGCTGGGGGCCCAGTCTGTTGTCTATGAGCTAGCCACAATTGCATACATGGTAAGACTTTGGTCAGTAGACAAATGCATTTTATATACATATTTGTAGTATGGGTGGATTGATTGATTTGGAAATATATATATACTTTAACGTAATGTTTCATTTTAGAAATCATTCCTCACATGAAAATATTGATCCTTTCTTAATATCTCATTGGCAACCTGCTGTCAGAAGGTTCCTGCTCACAGAAAACAGAATAACTACAACAACCTCCCCTCACATACTTAACTTTAACATTTGTCATTTTTGATCAAAATACTTCATTTGAAAGAAAATAAATAAACACATTTCTAAGCACTTTTTGTATTATGCAGTGTGTTGTAATGTTGTCACATACTGAGACTGACAGGATTTCTGATCATCTAAATAGCATCCATTATGTACACATTTTCTGGTTCTCATAGCAAAAAACATTTAAAAGTATCGGTACTGGTATTGAGATATTAGCCTGGGTATTGCTTGGAATTGTATTGAAAATAAGTGTTATCACCCATTCCTAATTTGTAGTGATACCACGAAGAAAGAACATTGTAGTTATATGTAATTTAAAGTGTTTTTAATAATTTTACCTCTGATTTTCTCCTCAATGTACAGCGGGGAAAAACATATTTAGTCGGCCACTGATTGTGCAAGTTCTCCTACTTAGAAAGATGAGAGCTCTGTAATTTTCATCATAGGTACTACACTTCAGCTATGGGAGACAGAATAAAAAAAAAATCCAGAAAATCACATTGTATGATTTTTAAATAATTAATTTGCCTTTTATTGCATGAAATAAGTATTTGGTCACCTACCACCCAGCAAAAATTCTGGCTCTCAGAGACCTGTTAGTGTTTCTTTAAGAAGCCCTCCTGTTCTGCACTCATTACCTATAGTAATTGCATTTATTTGAACTTATATATATTTGTTTGATATATATAATATATAATATATTGTTATATATATTTGTTTGAACTTTGACTTTGTTTGAACTTTTGTTTGAACCTCTGCAGAACATCATTGTGGTGTCAGTTTTAAAATTATGCAATCAGGAACTCGGTGGTCAAAAAAGTAACTTATATTGTAGACCATAATTACTTATTTGATCCAAGCCCTCACAACCAGATGACTCACAGCCTTCATGCACCTTCAGTGTATGCATTAATTTCTAGCAAAAACAAGGTTGTACACTTCATTATCTGGAGAGGGAGTCAGGTTCTCGGGAGACCTTCACTAGAGAGGATAAACAACACTGCACACATGAAATGATCAGTGCTCAGGGTCAGAAAGGTTTATTTGCGCAGAAAGAAAAACATTAGGACATAGAATTAACAGTTTTTAGTAGAATAGATGAGATGTGATCAATCATCAAAAATTATTTAATAATGAGTATATGGACTGAATGAATAAAAAAATATTAGCTGTGTAAAAAGTCAAAAGGATGTTTTGTAACAGCTCGATAAAAGGAAATTTAATCCTATTGAAACCAAAAGGTGCTACATTACTGTTTTTCTTATATCACCTTAGAAATCATCTCTCTGTTTATATAAGAGATTTCATAACTACTAAGATTATCTTATTACTCAAGCAAAACAGTGTTCAGTTGCCTTTGCAGTTTTATATGCATTGTCAACCCTTCATTTCAGTGCTAAGTAAATGATTGAGAAAACTGATTAAATCTTTCATTTGAGGTACTAGAGAACATTTCTTACATAAACATTTATTTAGTTGGCATAAGTCTTGCCATGGCAAATTAATTTAATCAAAGCCAGAAAAGAACAGATGAGAATTAAGAGTTTTACAAAAATTTCAGACAATTTTGATTGTTTGAAACATACATTAAACTAAACTGCACACTGTAAAAAAAATTGTAAATAAACAGTAAAATACTGGCAGCAGAGATGCCAACATGTTACCATTATTTTAATTAATTATTATTTTATATACTCTCACTTAATATACTGTTATATTATTTCACGAACTGTTATTTATTTTAACAGTATTTTACTGAATACTGAATTATAGCATACATCAGTAGAATTTTTAGAAGTAGAAATAGTAGAAATAAAATATTTATGGTAATTTTACAGCACATGCCAGCATGTTAGTTATTTTACCTATTGTAATTTAACAGTAAATGAATGTGTATTGGATTACAATGTGAGAGTAAAAAATAACATTTTACAATATTTGCTTCCACAAAAAAAATAAAATGAATTCCAGAGTGCTACACACTCAAAATATCTTTGGTAAAATATAAAAAATATGAAGTCAATAGTGTAGCATGAGCTGTATGTTGTAAATTCAATTTCTAAGATCAAATACTACTTGTGTGATTTTTAGGCTCATACAAAGTGAAACAAAAGCAACTTATCACAATGAGCAACTGTTTTGGCTATGAAAAAAATGGTGATCAGGTCTTTCAAAGAAATTAGATATGCTAGAGTAATACTGAAAATTGCTTAGAGAAAATACTGCAATTGTTCTGTCATTTTTAATCGTGACAATTCAGTTACAAAATAAGGATTAGCATTAGCTTGCAAACTCTCCAGATAGCTAGCCAACTTTCCTTATCAACCTGCTATTTAAACTTAGCTAGGTTAGCTCAGTCTGATTGTAATTTCT
>BRDA01020313.1:0-21715 GCA_036984385.1 Crenuchus spilurus
GTTTCACAGATTTATGTAACATTTGACTTTTTGTTGTTTTTATGCAGCAGATGATCCTGTTTGAGTGAAGACAGTGATGTTGTTGTTGTTGTTGTTCAGGTTGTTGATGTCTGGCTAATCTGGACTGCGAGGGATTCACACGCACCGCACAACTGGCTCCAGTGTTCCAAGCCGCAGATAAAATTAAAACACAGGAAATCTGTAATCAGAGGGCCTCTGTGGAACACACTGCACCCTGCAGCGAGGACAGGGACTCCAGCCCGCAGCATACTTCAGCTTAATGCGCTTCATTCCCTTCACATTAGCCTTCAGTGTGGGGCCACACGACAGAACAGTCCTAATGGCTGTAATGTGAATCGCTGGCTTTTGCCAGTACAAGTCTGCAAAAATGTAAATATGCCTCAAACCAATCGCTGAAAGGTTTACTGTGTCATCAACATCCCGGTCAGATGTTCTCTGGATGAGTCAAAGCATGTGATCCAACAAGCATCAATCATTATGGTCGAAAACATTCAATTATGTCACTAAACGGGCTCATTAGCTGTAGATCAGCTAGTATAGCTCTTATATATGGACTCCTGGACACCGTATGGATGGAGTTTCTCCAGAACATCATGTCTTCTCTTTGGGTCTTCAGACTTCTTAATGGCTTGTTCATTTGATTCTATCTATGCATCTCACCTTCAGCTGCTCCAAGCATCACTAGTCACGTTTTCATTGCAGTTTTGCACAAAACTTTACTGATATTCTGTTTTGTAGAAAAAACAATTTGACAAAAGTTTCGCAGTTGTGGTGTTTCCATTAAATGTGAAATACTTTTATAAAATCACGTGTGAATATGTTTGTTCTCGTGATAAGTCATTACAAACATGGCGGCAGTGGATGTAAACACATACTTCAGCTTTATACATACTGCTACCACGGCACTAGTGCTCATCATCAGCCATCAGAGGAGACGGAGACTTATCGAGGCTTTGGAGAGACAAGCCCCTTATACTTGGGAGCGGCTACGTATGCGGCGTTTTTGGGAAACTGTAGTCGATGGTTTTACAGAAGAGCTGTGGATTCAACATTTTAGAATGACACACTCAACTTTTAATGAACTTTGTGATGCTGTGAGATCTCTAGTGGAGCAGCTGCACATTGTCCAAGGATTCTCCTCGTTATTCCAAATATGCCGCGTCATCTTCATCCTCACACTTTCTGTTGTCTTCGTCGTCTTTTTGGCCAATAGAAACGTTCGGTTGTTGATCACGTGACTCCTTTAATGTGAAAAAGTCAGTTCGAGTGTTTCCATTACACTTTTGTGATATAAACCAATTTCGATACGACTGAAAAACCACCTCATCTTAGCGCCAAAGACTTTTATCAACAAACCTGAGTTTTTTAGAAATTGTCGTGTTTCCATTTAGCACGTTTTTATTCTCAATTCTAATTTGCGATATTTCAGGGTCAATGGAAACGCAACTACTGTCTTCTCAAGTGAGCTGGTTCTGTGTCCAAACAAAGAGATCTTAAGTTTGGTTATCTGGGCTTCTAGGCGTTTGATTTTGTTGAGGATCCATTTATTTATATCTCTCAAAAGTCTCAGAGGCATCTTCTTCCTGTGCAGCTCTCACAATCACAAAGAAACAGAGGAGCCACAGTCTGGACAGCTCTAGTCTTTGGCTGAAGAGACATATTTCCTGACTGCTGGATCTGTTTGTGTTAATGATTGATCTCAGTAGAGATAAGCTGTCCACCACCACAACATTTGCATCAACGTTAAAAAGAGACGTCCTGTTGTTGTGACTTTTGTCTTCATCATATTAACTTCAGATCTTCATCGTTTTCTGCTGAGTGCTGTGTCAGAGTACTGAAGGTTAATGTCGCAGTAACTACACTCTTATAAAGGAGGTTCTTCAAGGGTTCTTTGGTAAAGGCACCAGTTCTAGATAGAACCATGAACATACAGAAACTTGTGAATGCATAAAGGGTTCTTTACAGGTCAGGAAAGGGTTCTGATTTGGTTAGTTTTAGGTTATATATAATATAAATGATGATGATGATGATGATGATGATGATGATGTACAAATATCATGGTGATGTACTGACTGAAGCTGAATAGTGTAAATGAGCTGAATTAAGTCAGTAAACAGTTATTTGTTAGTATTATATGCTCAGCAGTCATTTAGTGAAGTGAGCTCTGCAGCACAACTTTACACTGTTTACACTTTAAAACACTTTATATTATATTTAGAAAAGGTCAAAAGACATTTTAACAAAACTTTGTTCTTTATAACATCATAAAGGTTCTACATAAATCCCTTTTAAAAGGGTTCTGTATTGTACCAAAAAGAGTTCCACACACTGTAAAAAAAACTCAATTTTCGAGTTTTGATCCCAACTCAAACTTTTAAGTTTTAAAGAAATTCACCAACTCATTAGTTTTTGTTCAGATAACTTTTTTTTCTACAGGTATATAAACTTCAAATTTTAAGTTTTACTTACGAAGAGCTTCTAATTTAAAAAAAGTTGAGCCAACTTGCTATTTCTTGTTCAGTTAAGGTATCTTTCCCATTGATATAAACTTCAAATGTTAAGTTTTACACACTAAGAGTTCCCCTTTAATTAATAGTTGTGCTAACCCATTATTTTCACTTACAAAAGTTAGATAATAAGACAAATGGCAAAACAGTAAAATAACATGTAACCTGTGTGTTATTACACCTTTTTGCAATCAGGTATTTGCAAGTAGCATGAATAAGACCACCAATTAAGTTGGCACTATAAATAAAAGGGGAAGTCTTAGTGTGTAAAACTTAACATTTGAAGTTTATATCAATGGGAAAGATACCTTAACTGAACAAGAAATAGCAAGTTGGCTCAACTTTTTTAAAATTAGAAACTCTTTGTATGTAAAACTTAAAATTTGAAGTTTATATACCTGTGGAAAAAAGTTCATTCATTCATTCATTCATTATCACACCCGCTTAATCCTTATTAGGGTCGCGGTTAGTCCCCTACCCCCTCACTGGGCGCAGGGCAGGGCATTACACTATTCAACTAAGCCCATGACAGGGCGCCAGTCCATCGCTGGGTGACACACACATACACAGACACAGACACACCTACGGACAATTTTTAGAGTACCCAATTCACCTGACCTCCATGTTTTTGGATTGTGGGAGGAAACCGGAGACCCCGGAGGAAACCCACGCAGACACGGGGAGAACATGGAAACTCCGCTCAGATGGGGAATCGAACCCAAGACCCCAGCGCTGAGAGGCGAACGTGCTAACCACTAAGCCACCGTGCCCCCCTGGAAAAAAGTTATCTGAACAAAAAATAATGAGTTGGTGAATTTCTTTAAAACTTAAAAGTTTGAGTTGGGATCAAAACTTGAAAATTGAGTTCAGTAAGTTGCCTTGAAATTTTGAATTTTCTCAACTTTTTTTTTTACAGTGCACTTTTAAAAGAGATAGTTATTCAAAGGTTCTTAAGGAAAGAGAATGGTTCTATTTAGAACCATTTTTTGCTAAGAGTATAACATTTGGTAATTTTGTCCATAATCAAAACATTGAATTAAATCCTTTATTCTGACTTAAACGTAATCTTATAAAAGGTTTTAGTGTAATGCTGATTACAGTAATGTTAATGCCATTCAGTCGCATTTCTGCATCCGTGTTGCACGGAGTGCACTAGTGTTTCATCGCTATATATACTTCTTAGGTCCAGTTATGCAGTTATCTTTATGAATTTCAATAAGCTTCAGCCGTTCATCCTGCCATGATGCAACTTCTTTTAACATATGAGTTAAGATGAATGTCTGAGCAGTGAATTTTTGGGATTCAGGCCAGATGGGAACCAATGTCCATAACATGAGATGAAGCGTTTGGTTAGAAAAGCAGGTTTACCTGCAGGCAAGGAGTTCTTGTGCCGCAGCGATGTTTTGGGGGTCCCAGGGACACTGGATGGTCTCTCCCATGTAGTCTCTGCAACAGAAGGCCCATCAGAACATTACCAGTGAATTACATCATCTGAGCAGTGCTCTGTGATGGGCTTGGAAAGATAAGCTAGTGCAGATGCAGATGCGCTGTAAGCCCTCATTACAGCGGTCTGCACAAAGGGGCTGTTATGCATGCACTAATTCAGGAGTGTCCAGTTCCGTTTCTTAGAGGTACTGTTTGGTATTTTGGAGCAGTTAATGCAATATCAACGTGAACATTGTGTTTTCATCCATCTAAAACAAAAAATTGCACTTAATTTGCTTTGTGTTTACTGATTAAATGCTGTAGTATCACTTTTCCACCAACTGATACATATCAGTCACCCTACTGGACACTCCTGCACAAATCTCACAGCATCTTTAAGCTCTTTAATGCTGAATTTGATTTCTCCAAGACGTGATACTGTCACGTTAAACAAATTAACACCAAGACAGTCTCAGCATTAATGAGAAGATCCGCAGAACTGTCATATTTCCAGACGGTCTCTATCTGCAGCCACTATGACACAGCTGTATTATTTTTCTGTGCAAACCTTTGGCTCGGATGCCTTTCGGCGCTTACCGGTGTAGAGAGCACAACCCATCAGTTCGGCTCCAATGACACGCATGGAGAAGAGATTTGGCAGCTAAAGATCAGGATCCTTTCAGAAGTGATCTACAGGGCCATCAAAGGCCATTCATTACCAGACTCTTCCTCTCCGGTTCTTTCAGTTAAGTCTCAAATGAGGCAATCAATCGTATGAAAGAAATTGACTAAACTGGTGATGATCACGTAATTGCACTCAGTCTACTAAAGCAGAGTAGATGTTTTCTTCTCATAAAAGTCAATACGGTTATGTAACTGTAATTAGCATGTCACTGATGCACTTCTGATTGGGTTTATTCTATTTTCAGAACTGGTACTTCCTCATCCCTCCTGTCGCTCTCCTACATCTGACATGAATATCGATGGGCCACTTTACTGTGGGTATTCATCCTCATAAAGGCTAGGCATATCAACCAGAAAGATGAAAGCCTATACAGTCTTTGGATACGTAATGAAAGACTAAAAAAAAAGCCTGTGGATCTTTTATGAAGCAGCGACTCAGAACTGGAACGGTTGGTTTCCAAGCAACAAGCACATTATTAGTCTAATTATCGCATCGAGATAAACGTCAGCAACAGGACAGTAGAGTCTGCGCATCCTCACTATTGTCCCACTTTGTGTTTACTAGAGATTGATTCTTTTTTCAGTAAAAACACAGCACGGGTATCATGTGCTTCTGATCTGTAATGAATATGAGGACTGCTGCCCTGTAAGTAATGAATATTGGCCTAGTTACGTCTCATGAAGTCCATCTTTTATTTATCACCATCTGTAATGGCATCCGCTGCAGTGCCTGCTGTTCCTGCAGGACGATTCACGCAAAAGTCGAACCATTAAAAACTTCATTTTTCTCTAATTGCAAGCAATTTCACCACCTAAATTTTTCAAAAAGCTCACTGAACTAATCGCATACCCGTGCAGTTCAGTTGTATGTGCATACAGAGCACTAGCTCTCAGCTCTGCTGTCTGTTGTAGAGACATTTATTGTTTAAATTCTTCTCACAGTGGCCATAAATGCCATTTTCACTCATTTTGGGGGTCATTTGAAGATCCTTCTATAAAACTTTTTATAATGTTGATGAGGATGTGCAAGATCTACAAACCTAAACACAGGCGATCAGGTAGTTAACATTATTTAGACTGTAAATGTTTAATGGTGACAGTTGTAGTTGAATGTTTAACACAATCAGCATTGAAGTTGAGCAGTGAGTTTAGTCTCAGCTCGATCGGCGTTGTGAGGAGGTCTGTACAGCTGTAGCTGCAGGGTTGGCTGCCTCTCTTCCTCCTCTCACTAACTGAACACACACTCACACCACTGCACACACACAGAGCAAGCAATATCCTCAGAATTATAAGAGCGTAACGGCCTAAAAAATTTTATTAGTTTACAAAAATTTAAATAAAACAAGTCGATTTGCATGACGTTCACGTTCTGTCTAGTAGCGGGCTACAGGAACAAAGGGAGAGTCTACATATTCAAGTACTCTGCACATATTTCTCCACGATGTTTGGAAGGTGGACTTTTTTGGATAAATGCCTTACTGGAATGTTGATTGTCTTTGTTTAGGTATATTCTGGTCAAATACTACAACCTTTCTTTGTTCCCTACATTTCAACACGTTTCATTACTGTACTTTCAAGACTGATATATGTAAATGAACTGTATTCTGACTGGTTGTCTTGTGCCTATTTTAAAAACAGTCTAGTGTGAAACACTCCTTATAACATCAACATCAATGGGCCGGGCCTGCTGAGGGCTTAATAGATGGACATATGTAATTATGTTGCTTTTCTATGAAAGCACAAAATCAAAGCAGCCTTGTTTTGTAGATTTGATTCCATATACACAATATGTCCAAATGTTTGTGGACACACCTTCTAATGAATGCATCCAGACAGTTCAACTATAGAGTAGTAATGTGAATAGGACTCTCTGGAGCAGATGGCACCATGTCTAATACCAGGCATAGGGTAGATGGGTATAAAGCTGCCCAGCACTGAGCTGTGGAGCTGTGTTCTGTGCACCATCCAGTACATTTGGGATGAGGTGGTGGTGATCATCTAAAACCCTGACCTCACTAACACTCTTGTTGATGAATGCAATCAAATCCTCACACTTTGTAACACTATAGAATGAAATGTTTGCTAATGTTCAAGATTCAAGATTTACTTTGTCATTTTACTGCATCCCAAAGTGAAAAGAAAATGAAATTAATGTGTTCGCAATGCTCCAAAATCAGCAACGATCCAAAAACCTAGGACAGTAGAGACATTAACTCCAAAAAAGCAGAATAAACACTTTTTAATAACCTTGATTTCAGGAGAAAACTGAAAGACTACACTGTGATCAACATCTTCATCTAAATCTTCATCGTCTGATCAATATGAAGCAAGTCTCAGAGGCGTTTATTAACGTATGATGGCTGGATGCAGCACAGCAGAGTGGCAGAAAGCCACTAAACCACAAGGTTGCTACACAGAACAGGAAGGAAACCACATAACACCCTGCCATACACATATACTCACACACACCAGGCTTCTAATGTCACCATGGAAATCAAACAACACAACATCGTAATCAGGGACATCTTCTCCAAACTGACAAGAGGTCTTTTATGTCATGGAAAGCTCCAAAGAACAAGTTCTTCCAAAGACCTGCTTGGTGCAGTTGGCAATGGGCAGCTTAAGGGTGGATGGCTGAATGTGTCATAATTGGGAATCTTCTTTAAATCCCTTTAAGAGTCTTACAGAACACAGACTAAATAGACTAGACGATTTATAGTGGGCGCATTCCACCTGTGAGTCATTGTGAAGGATTAAAGTAAGTGGCTGGTCAGGGTGTTCATATTTTCTTGTTTTCACATTAACAGCCCCACCAAGCATGCTGGAATTATCTTTAAAAGGAGCAGCTGCTTATTTTACGGGAATGCAGGCTGTTTTTAGGTGCGGGGACCACTGAAACCGGTGCCAGGTCACAGTAATAGGAACCAAAAAGTCACTAATTTTCATAAGATGAGTGTTGCTAGTGTAGGAGGCATTCAGAGTCATAATATCCAATCCATAAATTCTCATAAAGGGTTATTACAGCAACTATTTATAGCAGCTGCATAAGGTCATTTCATCCATTTGACCTGCAGCTTCAAATGTTTCATGCGGACCAAATATTTAATGATATATTTTTAACCAGTGTGGGTTAGCACAAAGACTAGCACTGATATTCATTATGGCTTCCTAAGTATACTCTCCGAATCTCACTTTGATCTACACACTCAAAACTAAACATACAGTAGGAACGTAAAAGCCACAAATGAAATTATAGCCGGGATAATTATTTTCTCAGACCAGATCCCCATTCAGTCATCTTCAAAACGCACAGATGGACGTCTTGTGGGCGGAGAGAGAACGAGTACATAGCACAGAGCACCGAGGAAAAGATTTGGTGAGACACAATGACGATTGTTTGGAAACAATGTGAGGAGAGGAGGAGATATCTGCAGCAAGCCTTTGATCCACTGAGGCCATGCTGTACCAGCCAAACACGCTCACAACGCACTGCATGCTGGGACATATGCAGTAAGAGCAGGCCTAGTGTTGACTATGATTTTCTGGATTACACCTGACCTTATGCTAATATTAATCATTAATAAAAGTAGTACATGTGTACATTTCAACATACACAAGAAACAGAGATCAAACAAATCTGTAACTATTTCTAATAGCTGTGAAAGAAATCAGGAAACATAAAAATAGGCTTTACGTTTGTGGGCTACAGCTGTTTATAACATGCTTAGAAGTGCAGTTATGTTTTACTACTCTCTGTTAAGCGAGTTAAAAAAAGTTTTTAAAAAGTTTTATTTCCAGTAAAATCATATATAAACAATGTTTTCTAGTTGTTTTGGGGGTCTAATTAGCAAACATTAGCTTATGAGCTTAGCTTGATCATGTTTGTTGGCTAAGCAGTTTATAACTTGCTCATAAGCACAATTATGTTTTATTACTTTTTATTATGTGTAACCAAAAATACAAATTAAGCTTTATTTCAAGTAAATATCATATATAAATACTATTTTCTAGTTGTTTTGTTGGTCTAATCAGCAAACATTAGCTTCCTAGCTTAGCTCACTTAGCTGTTATGTTTGTTGACTGAGCAGCTATAACTTGCTTGTAAGCAGTTCCAGTATGTTTGACTACTTTTTATTAAGTGGAACTAATAAAAATAAGCTTTATTTCAAGTAAAACCATATATAAATAATATTTTCTACTTAATTTCTCACAATTAGCAAATGTTAGCTTCCTAGCTTAGCTTGCTTAGCTTTGTTATGTTTGTTGGCTAAGAAGTTTATAACTTTTACCTCCATTTTTAAAATTTTGATCATGCTAGAATGTCTGAAGGAAGATAAGAAGCTTAAATACTAATAAGATTTTATTTAAGCATTTATAATTATTTAGTATAACTACTGATACAATGGCATTATTGTACAGTGGGTGTAGATGGAGAAAATTTGACTATTACTACTTAATGCTCTTTTATTGTTCTGAACAGAACATGTGGAACATCAATGTCATGCTATCTAGCATCTGGGTATACCCAGCGACCACACAAACCCCTAACCTTCACCACACAATATGCCATCCTGGTCTGACATGCCAGACTAGTGATTAAGAAAAGAAACACTAAAGTGCTGTAAATATTTCTGTGCTGTCTCTTCTGTGAGAAAACATCTGCTAGTTGTTCTATAGTAGGTTATATAAGCCCTTGTGCTAGTGGACAGACGTCCTATATACTTTAAGTAATAATACCAGAGAAAGAGATTTTATGGCAGATAACAGTGTATTAGTGTGTTTTTAAAGCTAAAAATATTAGTAAATAGTGATAAATAGTGGCCATTGGCCAATAATCCTTTTTTCACAGTCTAGTGCTGGCATGTTCGAGCTGGATTGTTTTGAGTGCAGGAATACACTGACATTGGAATTCTGGGCTCATGTCAATATGTAATATTTTTAATGTACAGATACATACGTTGTTCTGTAGATTCTACCCACATTAGCAAACATTTCATTCTATGGTGGTAAAAAGTGTAATTATTTTGAAATATAAGTCAAATATAAACATCTGTCTGATGTTGATCATTGTCTGCTAATACTGATATGATTCCAGTATTATTGTGCATCTCACACTAATAACAATATAGAACCTTGTATGCACGGAAACACAATGTGCTTAACACAGTTTAACTGACTTAAAACACACACAGAAACACAGTTACAGTGCACCAGTAAGCTGGAACTCACTACAGGAAACTCTAAAGCTCCACTCACTAGTGTCACTTCATTATTTTAACTCTTAATCTCTGCCACCTCCACTCAACCACTTATTTGATTTACTATTTTATAGTTTAATATTATTAGATTTTCTGATTTATTTTATTTAGGTTTGTTTTAGTTATCCTTTTACTTTTAGTATTTACTCCTATAATTTTAGCCATTAAAGAAGGCCTGCATAGTAGGGTGACCAGATCTGAGATAACAAAAAAGAGGACACCTCAGCAGGTTTTTTTTTTTTTTTTTTTTTTTGCTTGAACATAAATTGTATTATTATTATTATTAATAAATATTGACAAATTATGATCTATATTTTTGTAACAATTACTAGTTACTATTAATAATATACTAATATATTAATAACTATGAGGTTTATGATAAAATAAAATAAAATTTGAAAATGAAATATTAATACATTACATATTATTAAAAATAATAAACTGTTAAAAGCATGAAGCATAAAATTATCAATAAACCTCAATTTACACGTAATTATGCCTAATTTTTTAGCAAAAATAAGCAGAAATTCTGAATTATTTTGATAATAGTTCCACTTAGAGGCATGTAAATAGATGACTGGTAGACACACACACAGACTCAAATGTTAAAGTTTATAAATTGTGTTATTAAACCTCTGATAGTAAAATACGTCTAGCTGAGGTGACACAGACAGAACAAATGTGTACATGTAAACAACTTAAAGGTAAAAATGGATGCTGTTTGAGGGAGTGACAGCGGTGATGGCCAATCACACGTTAGCAAGAAATGGCAGAGCCAATCAGTGAGCTTGTAGGCAGTCTACAGGGAAACCGGCTTGGATTTCTGCTTGGGTCCTGCTCGCCCAAGTACATTTAATAAAGCGAAACGAACAGAATAGGGGGAGGGCGAAACTAGATTGTGAACAAAACGCTTCTCGAGTAAAACAAAATCCCGGACGTTCGTGAAATTACACCCAGACGTGTTTTTTAAGCCTCAAAAAGAGGACATGTCTGGGTAAAAGAGGACGTCTGGTCACCCTACTGCATGGTAAATCTGCCAGTGTTAAATCAACACTATTAAAGTTAAATTAACACTCAGAGTGTCAAAATGTAACACTCCCAGTGTTAAATTAACTCTAATAGTGTTGATATGAATAGTGTTTTTATGTTCTTATGTTATTTAATTTTATTCATTATCTATATTTTTTGATTGTGTATCATTTTTACTCTTTTACATGATGTGTTTCAGTGGATTTTCCTTTTAGAGCAAATTACCATAATTTTTTTTTACGTTCTTTTATCTTTTCTCAAAGTTATATAGATTCATCTTTTCATTTTAAGTATAAGCTCAGCTATATTGTAAATCCTGAATGTAACCCAAGTTTAAATGAAGATGAATGAATTAACAATATACATTTGTAATAAAATACCGTAGTAGTGTTAAAATGCTATTCAATCAATGGACAAACAGCGAAAAAATATGTTCAGATGTGCTCACCATTGCTTACAGTGTTGACGTAGTATCTCCGTCCCTGTGGTGACATGTAGCTCTTCCAGTCTTTAGGCAGGGGGCTTTGGCAAGGCTCCTCACCAGGCAACACACTCATGGATGCCGACTTCTGGATGAACAGAAAAGAGAAGATGCATCATTTTATTGTTCTACAGTGACTCATTATTCTGGTATGTCCCATTGCCTTTTACCCTTTAATGTCCTTGCCAAGACAGAAGTAATGGATTTTAGATTTTTGCTGTTATGCAACAATAATACATACAATCAGTGTTTTTATGTTTATATATAATATTTTAACTTTGTTACCTTTTGAGACATTTAAACAACTTGATCCAGTTAATTTTTTGGCAATGAGGCATTACAGGTTTGCATTCATACAACAAAACATTGCATTTCCAGTGACCTCTATTGAATGTTTAAGCCAAACATACCTCTACCAATTGGTAGAGATGGTGCTATTTTGTTTGAGTTTAGTTTAACACCTACAAATAAATATAGTGACTAAAATATGCTCTACCAAAAAAGTTCAGCAGACCATTAAAGGGTTAATAAGAACCCGTCTAAACCTTTAGTAGGTTATTATAATAATAACCAATAATTATGGAGGGAACTGTATGAGAGTTTTCAGAGTGTCACAAGGATGTCACATATGTTGAAACCATAGTGCAGAAAAAGTTTGGAATTTCCTCACTGTAGCTATCTTGCTGTCTGCATTTGGGCTCCGCCCACCTCACTGGCAATGTTTTTCTAAAGCTGAGCTCACAGAGGTTTTCCCGTCCATAATTTGCTCCAGTTGGGAATGCTGAAAATATCTGAGGAATGTCAGAATTCTTTGCTCTCCTTTCCACGACTCTAAATTATACATCCAGTGTAGAGAAGTGCACAGGCTGATGCTGAGGTCTGGGATATATAGCAGAAATATATACTAAGATAGTAAATTGTCCTTTTCTCAAATCAATGAATCAGAATGTTCTCCTTAATAATTTTCTGATTTAATTTGCCTTGTTGTGCTTATACAATACCATAAAGTTAAAGGTCACAGCTGCTTAAATTCAAGCCCAGTTCCCTCAGATTCCCTTGTAAACAGTAGCACACTGATAAGACAGTTCAGTACTCCCACTCAGGAAGAATATTCCAGAAGCCAAGCCAATGATTCAATGCTGTTTACCAAAACCTTGCACTGTCACCTGCTGATAAATCAGAAGAGTTACTGCCATCACTGATCATTTTCTCCAAACCATTTGTTGCTTTATGCTGGCATAAATTTTCTAATGGATTCTTCAATTAAAGAAGTTATGAATGTTGGAGAAATATCATTAGACAGAAGCCCTCAGGCTCTTTCTAGGCCAGTGAAGATTTAATAATGTCTGCGAATGGGAAAAAAATACATCAGTAATTTTCAGTTCTATTTATGACTGCTGCCTTTAAAGGGTCCATGTACTGTATCAAATACGTGTGTTTGTGTGAGTTTGTTTACTACATAAAGCCTTACTTCATTCTTACATGACCAGTTTCCTATCACTCTTTGTCCATTAGAGGCGGCTACTGTTGTTACTGTGCCTTTAACTCTTTAACATCCTCACCAATTAAGAAGACACTGAATTATTATTTCTTGGGATGAGATGGGGTTGGGGGCCAGTAAAAAAAAAAATATTTGTAATGTGCACTTTATGGTAAAATCATAAACTACAAATACAAACTACAAATACAAAAATTGTACAATAAGATGCTAATTTTGTTTCACTTTTTAAACACCACACTCATGTATGGTGGTGTAACAGCACTAATGGTTTAGCATTTGATTCAGTTTATTCCTTGTGGATGTTTTTTTAGCTTAAAATACCTCTACCAATTGGCAGAGATGGCACAATCACATTGTGTTGACTTCAACACATTCTTCAATAAGATTGAAGACTGAAGAGTGACTTAAATGTACTCTACCAAATGGTTGAGCAGAACAATAAAGAGTTAAAGCAGCAAATAATTTCTGTATTTGTTAAAAAAGTCAAGACATAAACACAAAATGATCATTTGGTTTTCCTCTAAACTCTGCAGGCAGGTAGCAACACTGCAAGTTCATGTTCATCACTATCACCATCATTATCGTCATCATCATCATCATCATCACTGCAATCATCATCATCACATGATCATCATCATCTACACTGTGCCATTTTCATCCTCATTGTCATCACCATCATTAATGCTATCATCATCATAATCATCGCCATCATCATCATCACCACCACCAACACCATCATCATCACCACCATCACCTCCACCATCACCACCATCACCTTGACCATCTTCATCGTTATCATAATCACCATCATCATAATCATCAGCATCACCATCATCATAGCCATCATCGTCATTGTCATCATCGCCACCATCACCATCATCATTGTAATCATCATCATCATCATCATCATTATTATTGTCATCACCATCATCACCATCGCCATCACCTCCACCATCACCTTGATCATCTTCATCGTTATCATCATCACCATCATCATCATCATAGCCATCATCATCATTGCTAGTGTCATCACCATCATCACTATCGTCTTCACCACCATCATCATCATCATCATCACTGAGTGTCATACATGGCACTGCATTCAAACACTGGAGCACTGACAGTGTAGTGAAATCAGCCACCAACCACCATAGATGTCAATTTAGGCCTAGATTTATTGAGTGGAATGTACAAGATGATGCATATAAACAAAGGAGCTCAGTAGTTTGAAGCCTGTGCAAGACTCTGACTGTGATAAGCAGCAGTTGTAACTTTACAGTAAGTAACAGGAAACCATTGAAAACTCTGAAAGATGGACCTGATATGGCTGGTTTACCAGTGTGAGTGAAAATTCTAGCAGCTATGTTCTGTACATACCATAACCCATTAAAAATGTGAAGACAGACTTGGATAGAAGAACAAATGGCCAGTCAAGTTATTTTTCCAGTAGGTCTCCAATTGATGAGGCCTTTTCTTAGGTGGCCCTATGCATCGGATTAACCGCTAACTTAAGCTTCAGAAATCTAATTTTTTTTTAAAAAGTGCTCTTCACTGAAGGAACTGGTAAAGAAGTAAAACCGCTTTACATTTAAAAATACAAGTCTGTGTTTCATCTAAAAATTCTAAATAAGTTCATGTGCACCACCATTAGCTTAGCACTAGCATAACATGCTAAATAGAAATGATCGCTAATTTGGCAGAAGATTTTTTTTATTTTGAGAGGGGGTCAATTTCTAATATATATTCATGCACTGACGACCTCTAATAATCATAGTTAATAGTCAATTAAGATCATTAATGGGTTTATCCAAATAAGGAAATTCCTTTATGTGTCAGAGTAACATGACTAATGATCTCCCAGTGACTAATGCGAGACACAAATTAAATGTCATATGTCTCATATTTTCTCCTCATAAAGGCATCACTCATAATCTCCACTGATCATAAGCAAGAAATCACACAAACTGGCTAAAATTGTCTGGCCAGCTTGTGTTGGCATATGTAGCGCTCAATAATGCATAGCTCCAGATGGCTAACTTACAGCTTGTCTGCCTTTGGATAATTCAAGTTGTAGGTTTCAGAGACGCCCCCAGATTTTTGTGTACAATTAAACACAGACCTTTTCAACCACATCTGAGTCATTAAGCATCAATCACTGACATTTGGGAGCAAGTTGAGCCATTTAGTCAGCTGTCACAAGTGTTGGTGCCAGCACTGGATACTGAGCTTGTTAGGCCTTCCTGAATAGACTTAATCCATCAGATTAAATCAGAGATGAGGAGACTAAAATGTAGTTTTATGCTACAAAATACAGTGCGCTCTATTCATACGCCAGACCTGAATTTTGCTACAGTATTTATCAGCTACTGAAAAGGACACATGGTTCCCAGACCCAAGTTTAGCCAGTGTGAAAAAAAGTCAGCTTTCCTTGGATGCCACTGGCATCCTGCCTGGAAAATCAGCAATACCCTGTCAGAGTTCCAAGGAAAAAATGCTTCAAATACCTGAACTTGTGGATGAGGTCCATCAACTTTACAAATCTCAAAATCTTCTGAAGCTACAGTGGGTTTCTACCATTTCCAAAGAAATAAAAATACACTATCTCAGCAACCTCTGAAAGAGAAGTGGTTACGGCCACTGAAACGAAAAAGGAAAACCTTTAACAGTTTCCATACTGTAGCCAGCAAACAGCAAAAGAATCAGAAAAGCCTATTTAGAGCAATGGCTCCTTCAAAATGTGCATCTTTACTGTAGACCTGGAGACGCAAGGCTTAGAAATAGCAAAGTCATTTCCATTGAAATTACCAAAACATTTCTCTGCACACTCAGACCACATCCACATCCTAATTAAGGTCTCACTGAGGAGTCCATGTGGTTTAGAGCAGAATACGACTTACTGTGAACCACTGACAGTGACGGAAGTGCTGTGTTAGTGGTGATGGTCATAAATACAGAAGAATCTGATCCAAGATCAGTCTTGTACCAGCCTTTCTGCTGGTGGGATTTTATTAGTCATACTGAGGGGCAGCATGGTGGACTGGTGGTTAGCACGCTCGCCTCTCACCACTGAGGTCTTGGGTTGAAGTGGGCATTTGGGTGGAGTTTCCATGCTCTCCCTGTGTCTACGGGAGTTTCCTCCAGGGACTCAGGTTTCCACCCACAGTCTAGAAACATGATGCTCAAGTGAATACTCCTGGTGTGAGTACTGTCAGCGATGGATTGGCACCCTATCCTGGCTAAAATAGTTGAATGCCACGCCCGGTGAAGGGGTACAGGGACTCACTGCAACCCTAACCTGGGTTAAGAAGATGGATGGAAGTCAGACTGGGTGCCAACTTGTCTGTATGTGAGTTCAGGGATGTGTTAATGATGTATTTTGACTGAAATGTCAAGGCCATGTAGAAGATTACAGAGTTCTTGTCTTTGTACGCCTATTGTTAGCCGTACAGCTCTAGTTCTAAAGAAGTAAAGAAGAAGTAAAATGGGAAAAAAAAGAGTACCTTAAATTAGACTTACAGCCTTAATATTAGAGCTGGGCGATATGGCCAAAAATGTTATCACGATCAATTTTTCTATTTTGATCGATCTCGATAATTATCACGATATAAAATTATCTAGCACTGTCATAGTTTTAAACATCTTTCTAAAAACATCAGACTAAATACATGAAATGTTACTGTTTAAAATTTTTAATTGTTTACTGCCAGAACATAATATTGTAGCGTCCATAACAACAGGCTAGAGAGCCAAGCTAACAGGCTAATGCTAGCATTCGGGCGAAAACACACACACACACAGCGAGCCCTCCTCCTTCTCACACAAACAGATGAGCACACAGTGACCTTACGCTCTCTTGCCCGGCCCCACTATGCTCTCAGCCAATCACAGCTTGTCTTAAACACAACAGTGTATTTTGGCGGCGCTTGTGAGGAGGAGCTAACAAGCAGCAGTATTAGACTTCAGAACTCACTGTCAAGCTGCTTAGATGTGAAATGGAAATGAACGTTAACGCTTAGCGAATTCTATTGTCCCGGTTTATCATCGTCATCGAGGGAAAACTTATCGTGAATAATATCGATATCGTTTTATCGCCCAGCACTAGTTAATATTAAAGAAATGTCACGTTTGCTGCAGAAACAAGCACACTTAAGGATGGTGTGGCTGCAGGTTCTCATGGTCAACTGATGAAGACAGCAGGATCAGAAAAGATGCTTGTTGGGAATGAAACCGTTTGTGGATAAGACTGGATAGCTCTGTCTGTCCAATCCCAGTATCTACCCTGTAATGAGAACCTCTTTCTTTAAAGTGAACTCTGTAGCTAGACATGACCATGAGTCACGTTTGCCTCTCTAATCCAGAGTTGCATAAATCTAAAGCAAAGTTTCGACAGACAGTTATGAAAAAGCTCCTTATCCCGGGTGCTAGCCTTGCTCATGCCTAAGTGAGTCAGTCCTTCCTGAGTCAAACAGGACTGACCCATGCACACATAAACTCCCATGACCCTGACTCCAACATCTGGACAGAAAGCTGGCCAGGCTCCACCAGGAAAAGGGTCCGAGCAGCATGTTGTACAAGGCTAAATATGGAGAATATCATTTCATGATAAGCTTGTCATCATTTTTTCACATGCTCATAGACAGCGAGTTCTCGTTCTGCTGTTAATGTGTTATCGTAGTAGAACAGCATTTTTACTGCAGCAGTCGCCATTAAAACCACTGACCACACAGATGCACTCTGTCATTTTACAATTAGAGACTGTGGTCCATCTGTTTCTCTGCGTACTTTGTTCAGCCTCTTCCTCAACGGTCAGGACCCCCCACGGAGCGCGTGGAACATTCTCAGTGACACTGACGTGTAAACATATTCCCCTCGTGTTGTCAGTGATATCTGATATGTTTAAGGAATAACTGAACACAACTAAAGTGTAGGCGGGAAATTATAATTACATAATCATCAGAAATCTGCTGTTCAAACACTGAAGAACAGAATGTTATGAGAAGGTCATTGTGAGGAAAGCACACAGTATTCTCAGCCCTGTCTGCTGTTAAAAAGCCTGCAGAAGTACAGAAAAACCAGCGGGCATGAACACAATGGCCTAGAACCGGAGGTCAGCTTCGGTTAAAACCCACTTCTAAGCCCTCTTTTCACTGTGATCACAGCCAAAAAAATCAGGCCAACACTCGGGGTGAACTGATCATGAATTTTAATCACTGATCCTGATTTCTTTACAGGAGGTTAACTGATTTTTATATGGGAATATGGGAACAATAGTTGGCGCATAAAATCATAGTCAGGTATTAGTGGAAGACCATAGTTAAATAAGGCATAAGAAAATCCTTAAACTCATTTATGGAATAAACTGCTATAACAAAAAAATGAACGAACTATTCAAATACAATAAGCCTGCGTTCACACTGCAGATAAACCAGATTTATTTTAAATCAGATCTGCTGAGATGACTGCTCACACGCTTATAAACAAGAGATGAGATCAGATTTGCTCGTCCACACATCACCAATGTATGTTTGACTGAATGAAAGAGGCGTCAGTAACTACAGCCAGACTGGCTTCAGGGTTGCCAGGTTTGTGGTTTTTGGACTTAAAAAACACATTGTTAAACAGCAGAAAAAATAGAGCTCAAGATGTCTTAAATAAACTTTGTAATATTAGAACATGCAGTGGGGGATCTGGAAATATAGATTAGAGCAGAGTAAAAGAAAAAGTATTATGAAAATGAAAGAAAAATAAGATTTAAGAGTAGTAAAAAAGTAATTATAGCACAAACATCTGTGATTAGATCAGTCTGTGAACTACATCAGATTAGATTTTGGGCTAGTTTTAAGTTTGTGTAGGATGGCTTTCTGTCAGACAGTAGGCTGGAGAGGACCTGGCAACCTCAGACACATTTGGGACCCTGCATTTCCATCACTCTGGGATTGACGTGTTGTCCTTTGTCGTGTTGTGATTGACGTGAAAATCACATCTAAAAACAATTTTAGGTTCAGAGCATCCGGACTGAGACGGATCTGTACACATCTGATTATAACTGGATTTAAAACCAAATTCAAATGCGACTTGGATGTGATTTTCAAAAATCAGATTTAATGTTGTTTTTGACTGTTCAGACAACCAAAAATCAACCTGGATATAATCTAAAATCAGACTTGGGCTGTCTGAACATAGACTAAGTCACATTTAATTCAGCTACAAAACCTGTAATTTATGTAATAAAACTAAATAAAATGAATAAATTGTAAGTCAAATTCTGAGCAAAAATCTGATTTAATGTGATTCTGATTCTGATCTGTACGGTTAGATACAGTTGTAGACGTTTTCCTTTACTTCACCATTTAGAATTGACAGTGTTAACAGGCGCATCACAGAACTTTATTTAAACAATTTCCCATTCACAGCACATCATCGAAAAATTCAGTCAAAACTCCAGATTCTAAATGTTCGGCATATTCAACATTTGTGCAATGTTTTTCGCAGTGTTGCAATTTTACTGGCCACTCATATAGAAGAATATTTAAGCAATAATATATGAGAGGAAATGTATTTATAAAGCGCTTTTACAACTGATGTCACAAAGCAGCTTTACAGGTTTAGTAATAATAAACATCAAATCATTCATCCCTAATCCCCGGCGAGCAAGCCAACGGTGATAGTGACAAGGGAAAACTCCCTCAGAGCTGGAGGAAGAAACTTTGGGAGGAACCAGACTCACATGGGGGACCCATCCTCCTCTGGTCTGCTAATTCTAAGTGTGTGATGAATCATAATCATGTGATGTTGTTGTAATGTTCAGGTGAACTGATATGGTGACAGTAGTGGGACAGGGATGATGATGACAGTGGTAGCAACGATAACGGCCAGAAAGTCCATATGAACTCCAATGTAGGCAGTAGAGTAGGACATCTGGAGCAGGCCACAGTAGTTGGTGGGCAGCTGATGCAGGGAATTAGGCACTCAGTACACCAGCCAATACCTCACACTATAGCACCAGCCTCAAGTGTATTATTGTGATTATAGCACAGTTCTGTTATCACTGTTTATTGTTAGATTTTAACATAAAGAGGACTGAAAAATCAATTTATCAACCTTCCTCTATCAGACACTCCACTCCTCCATCATCATCAGACTGTACATCAGTCATAATAGTGGAGGAGCATCATTTCCTCAGTAACTGTTTATTATAGACAGTAAACACAGAGATGCTGATGTTAAAGATGTGGTTTGTTGGTGTAAACTGTGAGTCTGTCAATAAACATCACTCACAGCTGATCATTCATATCTCTGTTCAGTTCAGCTCTTAACTCAGTGAAGCTGCTGGTAGAAGCAGATTCATTTCATTTATTTGAGCTGTAAATACAGACTTTGTTTCTCTGCGTTTTCAGTCAAACTCTGTTTCGGGGATGCTGAGGTCATTGCTAGTGTATGTGGCGGAGTAATACTTAAAGAGCTTGGGTTAGAGTGCCATCATATAATATAAGCACTCCTAGAACGTCTCTCAGCCAATCAGATTGTGGGCTCAGAACTGTGGTATAATATATCTGAACTGGAATACAAAGCTACTGTCTGAGTGAAGTTTGGTTTAGAAAAGATGCAAAACACAGACTCTGCCATTACAACATAAATCAAATGTCATTCAGTGTGTAACATAACATACAGTGACCTAATCACATTTGGACAAATACAGGCCTTTTCTGAGACTCTGCTGCCTTCACTGACAGCGTTTCTTATCTGCACTTCACCACCTGTGCCACCTTCTGACCACAACCTCACAAAGTTCCCCTCTTCACATACAGAGCAGTGAGATCATGTTCAGCTGGCAGAAAGTAGTTTAGTCCTCTGATAGGCTGAGATATAAAATTCCACAGCTTACTATTATTCACAGGACGGCGTGAAGGCCGTACGAGTCAATAACAAGTGCATGCAGTCAGTGTTCACAGTGCTGTGGAGCTGAGAGTGAGGGGGAATAGGGGGGTATTTTCATATGACAGAGAATTCATTACCACAGCACCTCTGACTCACATTTACAGTCATGGAGAAAGTGAGAGGTGTGAGTTTCCAAGCCAGGTCCAGAAAACCCAGCAACTCAGCAGCCCACAGGGTGGCACCGACAATGAAATACTGACCCGCCTGACGTCTACAGATATGAGATTTTGTCACTTTCGTCTCCTTTGAGGCGCTGATCTGTCACTGGGTCAGTATCTGTCCTGTAACTGAGGTGGAGACCGGGGTGGTACATCTTCAGTATCTTCAGTTTGGGAGCATAACTGGATTAAACTCTGCTTATTGGCTCCACCCACTCGACTTTCTACTGTGGTAAACTTTTAAAGCTGCCCTAGACTGGCCGCGTGTTTATCCACGGCTGAATAGAGAGAGTTATAAAGAGGAACTGACTTTTCATCAAACTCTACATCTGCTGTGTCCTTCAACAAACCCAACACAAGCAAAGCTGCGAGCTAAAAGGTGCCAATTTCAAGACTATTCAGTCGTAGTTTGTGCTCATGTTCCAAACATTTATTTGCATTTTATTAAAATAAAAATACATATTATTTATTTATTTAATACTGAATATATTGGTGTAATATTTGATAGTTTGTTTATATTGAAGGTGTTATATGTCCTGTTTAGAGCTACAGTCATGACCGAAAGTGTTGACACCCCTGAATTTCTCCCAGAAAATTATTGCAGTTACACATGTTTTCTTATACACGTTTATTTCCTTTGTGTGTATTGGAACAACACAAAAAACAGGAAAAAAAGGCAAATTTGACATAATTTCACACAAAACTCCAAAAAT
>BRDA01020315.1:6916-26199 GCA_036984385.1 Crenuchus spilurus
ACTGTGGGTTCCGCCAACGATACCAGGGGTTCATAGCAACGGCCTTGGGGACCATAGCAACCGCCTTGGGTGTCATAGCAACCGCTTTGGGTGCTATAGCAACCGCCTTGGGTGCCATAGCAACCGCCTTGGGTGCCATAGCAACAACCTTGAGGGCCATAGCAACGGCCTTGGGTCCCTAGCAACGGCCTTAGGACCCATAGCAACGGCCTTGGGTGCCATAGCAACGGCCTTGGGTGCCATAGCAACGGCCTTGGGTGCCATAGCAATGGCCTTGGGTTCCATAGCAAAGGCCTTGGGTGCCATAGCAACCGCCTTGGGTGCCATAGCAACAGCCTTGGGTGCCATAGCAACGGCCTTGGGGACCATAGCAACCGCCTTGGGTGTCATAGCAACCGCTTTGGGTGCTATAGCAACCGCCTTGGGTGCCATAGCAACCGCCTTGCGGCCCATAGCAACCGCCTTGCGGCCCATAGCAACCGCCTTGGGTGCCATAGCAACCGCTTTGGGTGCCATAGCAACCGCCTTGGGTGCCATAGCAACCGCCTTGGGAGCAATATCATCTGCCTTGGGTGCCATAGCAACAGCCTTGGGTATCATAGCAACCGCTTTGGGTGCTATAGCAAACGCCTCGGGTGCCATAGCAACCGCCTTGCGGCCCATAGCAACCGCCTTGGGTGCCATAGCAACCGATTTGGGAGCCATAGCAACCGCCTTGGGAGCAATAGCATCCGCCTTGGGTGCCATAGCAACAGCCTTGGGTGCCATAGCAACAACCTTGAGGCCCATAGCAACAGCCTTGGGTGCCATAGCAACTGCCTTGGGTCCATAGCAACGGCCTTGGGTTCCATAGCAAAGGCCTTGGGTGCCATAGCAACCGCCTTGGGTGCAATAGCATCCGCCTTGGGTGCCATAGCAACGGCCTTGGGTGCCATAGCAACCGCCTGGGGTGTCATAGCAACCGCTTTGGGTGCTATAGCAACCGCCTTGGGTGCCATAGGAACCGCCTTGCGGCCCATAGCAACCGCCTTGGATACCATAGCAACCGCTTTGGGTGCCATAGCAACCGCCTTGGTTGCCATAGCAACCGCCTTGCGGGCCATAGCAACGACGTTGAGGGCCATAGCAACAGCCTTGGGGCCCCTAGCAACGGCCTTGGGACCCATAGCAATGGCCTTGGGTGCCATCGCAACTGCCTTGGGAGCCATAGCAACGGCCTTGGGGTCCATAGCAACCACCTTGGGTGCCATAGCAACCGCCTTGGGTGCAATAGCAACCACCTTGGGTGCCATAGCAACCGCCTTGGGTGCCATAGCAACCGCCTTGGGGGCCATAGCAACCACCACAAATACCAAAGCATCACCTTACAAACCAACTGGGATACCTTAGCTTGTGGGCCATGTTAGCAATGCGCAATATCCTGCGTTTCCTTCAGGAAATTTATTTTTCTTTTTATTTATTTTGTTAAGTGTGTTGAAGCTGATTCTAAATTCTGGTGACCACATGTTTAGTGTTTCTCCAGGAGATGTGTTCTTCATCATCTTGGTTCTTCAGGTTTCTTAGTGGCTTGATTATGAGCCATCTAATTATATCCATCCATCTTGCTGATCCTCATCTTCTTTTACCTTCATCTGTTCTAGCTTAACTATCTCAATTGTCACTCAATTGAACGGATTCTTCTTGTAATGTTTCCAAAATAAGATAATGTATCTGTGCTTCTAGTGAGAAGTGAGGTTTGATTTGTTTGAGGATCCATTTGTATTCTTGGCTGTGAAAACTCATCAGAGTGCACCAGAAAGCAAAAATTCTGATCTGTTTAGTAATGTGATCCTAAAAACCATGAACTGACATGGACCTGCTTTTTTATGGAATTTTAAATAACAGTTATTCTTGTCACCCACTATAGTTTGTCAGTCTGAAACAGATTATCTAGGGATTCTGACTGATTTATTTTCCTTTAATTTCATGAGATTCTCTTTGGTTTAAAAAAAAGAAATAAAAAAATGTTCCTCTAGCACAGCGGTCCTCCTGCCTCTCCTCTCTAATTATGAACGCTTCACTGAGCTTTAATACTTTTCCGTCCCGGCCGGCGCACCACAGATACTCCTGACAAACAGGTATGGCACTCACGCATTACACACACACACACACACACACACACACACACACACACACACACTCACACTCACTCACAAAGACGAGATTTTAATGTGCGGAAAAATCTGATGAAACGCGTAAATGCTGAACCACAGCAGAACATGGGCTCCAGAAGGAGCCCAACCTGTTATTAACTAAACATTCGGACATCCACTCCATTCAGATGGAAACACTGAATTGGGGATGATGGCAGTTTTAATGGAGTCTACTGCAATTTACCTTCCATGTACAAGCTTGTCATTTCATAAACTACATTTTTGGCCTCCCTTCCTCATCCAGCCCTTCTGATCACTCTTTGTCTCAGTTTAATAAAAAGAAAATATAGCTCTGTTCAGCAAAGTGTTGTCACTCCTAGGTTATTCAAAATTTCAAAAAGCTTAAAGTGTCAGAAACTAATGTGATGCACAGGTACAATGTGCAATAATCAATATATCATTAAAGATACATCATGGTCTTTAAACCTTTTGAGACAAAGAGTGTTGACTTCATTTTTGCATATCTTCTTAAATTTGCCTTTTATCTTCTTAAAAGCCAACTGTATTTTGTAGGATTTACTATCTGAATCTCCATGTCCAAATCTTAGGGTTTGTAAAAATGTTGATGGTTTGTTCTGTAAAAAAAAACTTCAAATTTGCAGATTTTTAAATGATTTGTAATGTTTTCTGGCTGTGCAGCACTGAAGGAACATTATATAGGTTTCTTACAAATATTTGTACAATAGTGCACAATTCAGCAGGTCTTCATATCTGTTTCTTCAGGATGTATTCAAATCAGTAAAGGATTTCAACAAAAAATCAACACATGCACCACATAGTAATGCTTCTTCTTAAGCTTATAATGACAGACATTTCTGGATATCACCCCATCAGCAAGAACAGCTGTGACCCAGTAAAGGTTCAGTACCTTTCTAATAATGTATTAAAATAGTTTTTATTCAGTTTACAAAAGCGTAACAAAAGACATACAAATAATGTAAGATGGAACATTGACTCAAACAAAAGGCATTGTATGAAACTCATAAAAACCACCTGCCTGTGAATACTTTCTTCAGTCTACACATGGGGTGCCTAATCCTGGTCCTGGAGATTTACCACACCTTTATCAGGTAATGAAGGCCTTCAGTGTCATCTTAATATCAGAGTCAGCTGTGTTTTATCAAAAATGTCCAAGATGAAAGATGACCAAAATGAAGATTGGGTACCCCTTGTCTACACAACCTGTATGCCCATTTACACTTCTCCTGGTTGTAGCACCTGAGTAAGAAGGGTATGTTCACATTCTTCACTGCAGCTTCTTATAGTATCAATGCGTAATCATCACTGACGCTTATTGATGCTTTTCAAAGTCAACTAATACATTTGATGCAGTTCAGTTCAATACAATTAATGAGTTCTACCAAACATCTAACAATTCTGGTTTTCATTTTTTCACCGTGTAAAAAAACTGCTGTCAGGACGGAGGGAGAAGAGTCAGTACAACTTCAAATACATTAATTGCAACACAATTTGATATAGAATGTTCTCTGAAGGAATAGAACCACATTGAAAGGAAAGTTCCCGACCCAGTGATGGTCCAGTACATGAGAGTTGGCATTAAAATCTTGGGACTATTGCATTTGAATCTTTATTAATAACATCAGGATTATAGATCCAATTCACAATTCAGTTCTAAACAAAGGTAGAAGATGTCTGAAGATGTACCTGAAGGAACACCACCCCAGTGTCACAAAAGATACTGACCAAGTGACATGTTTTGGAAGTCATATTTATGCCATGTTAGGGTGATGTTGAATGACACTGATAGAGAGGAGTAGAGATAACAAAATAGACAGGCAAAACTTGAGTGAGAGGGAGGGAAAAGAGGGAAAAATAGATTCTAGTAGTCCGACATTAACTGTACTTTGTTAGTTATTAACCTTAAATGCTTTTTCCACATGTGGCCCAATGGACGCTCTCCGGGTTTTTACCCGGCTCACAACATTACAGCTGACCCCTTCAGGCCAAATAATGAGTAATTCTGAGACGTTAGAGGAAGCCCTGAGCTACAGGTTCACATCTAAACTGGACCTGGGAGAGAACAGCTGCTCAGACAAAGAGATAGAGAGAGCGAGCAAGAGAGAGAGAGCCAATGGGCAGAATGTGGAGATTAAGAACCTTTCCTCTCTCTCCCCCCCTTGCTCTTTCTTTCTTTGCCTCTTTCTCTCTCTCTCTCTCTCTCTCTCTCTCACACACACACACACACACACACACACACACACACACACACACACACACACACACACACACACACACCTAGGAGAACTTGGCAATGGGTGCAATGCTGTGAATATACAGCACAGTAGAGGAGGCGTATGGGCCATTCTCTCCCTCTTTCTCTCACTATCACTTCTCTCTCTCTCTCCTCTCTCTGTCTTTCTCTCTGTAACCCACAGTCTTGCTTTTCTCTCTTGAGACATCCTTTTTTGCATTGAAAATGCTGAACTTCAAGTCTCTTTTCCCACACTTTCTCATCTGTCTTGGGACCAATCACTGATAGTGCCAAAATGATAGAAAGAGAGAAGAAAGAACCAAAGAAGAGATAGAAAGACTGAAAATGGAAGAGTGAAAGAAAGACTGAAGAAAAGAGAAAAAAATAGCTGAAGCCATGTGTTCAGCAAAGAAGAAAGCAGTGTTTTAGCTCTTTTATACCAGTTACAGGGGAACAGGAAATGATCTGCCGGCAGAACTTCTGATAGTAAATCACACATTTCAAACAAATATTTACCAAGAAATCTACAGATCAGGCGCTCCAGCTAAACAAATGTTGATTCACTCTATCTCTCAAAGTAGTGTAGGATAGTACAAGCAAAGCACACACATCATCATCATCATCATCATGAATCTCTCAGAATGTGAAAACATCATATTTATTTCATTTAAACACTTAGAATCGGAGCTCTCTCTCTCTCCCTCTCTCTCTCTCTCTCTCTCTCTCTCTCTCTCTCTCTCTCTCTCTCTCGTGTTCTCTCTCATGCTCTCTCTCTCACTCTCTCTCTCTCTCTCTCTCTCTCTCTCTCTCTGTCTCTTTCTCTCTCTCTCCCTCTCTCTCTCTTCTGCCCTCTCTCTATGTTAGTGTATATAGCAGTATTGTGATATTGTAGCACAGCATATATCAAAGAGAATTGTTTTACACCTTCTGAGGTTCAAACCTACTATCTCCCTCTCTCTCTCTCTCTCTCTCTCTCTCTCTCTTTTTCTTTCTGTCTCCTTCTCTTTCTCTGCTTATCGTCCATGTGCAGCAGTAGGGGGACGCCACCAGGGATGGTTAGGGTTATGATATGGCCCTCACATAAATCTGGGTCACCGGCTTAATTGTATTTTCAGGCATTTTGTACTTAATAGAGACTCTTCTTTTTTGATCTAAAGGAGAGAAAGGAGTGAGAGAGTGAGTGAGCAGAGATAAAAAAGAATGAGTGAGAGTTGAGTGGTTCAAACAGAAGTAAAGTCCACTTGGAAGTGAAAGAGCCAGGCCAAGAGACCTTTGTCTGGGCCAGGGAACACACTTGTGTGTATGTGTGTGTTTGACGGAGGGTAAATTGCAGGTCATGTTAATGCTAGACCTCGCTCTTATCGCGTGTCACACTGAAGCCGCTCAGCTGGAAGTCCATTTGACTCCACTGCCCAGAGCTTAGCAAAGGTGAAGCCCAGCAAAGGACAAACCTCAAACCAGCAGAGCCCTGTGACCACACAGAAAATTACCCATGCCTGTGTTGTCTTGTGGGGAACATTAAAGCGATAGCTCAGCCAAAACATGTAAGAGGATGAAGTAACTGACAAATAATGCAAGCTTTACATTCAAATAGACTTGATTATATGGTCTCTGATACTGTGTGGCATACAGATCTCTATACAGTCATGTATAAAACAAATAATGTGAAAAATTCATGATCATTTCATACATAAAGTAACTTTTTTTGTTTTAATGTTGATCAGTGATCTATAAAAATAAACCAGCATCAGCAGATGGAAGCATGAGGTGCTCTAAAGTCTATTGACCCCCCTAAAGTGAGTACTTTGTAGAAGCACCTTTTGTGGCAATTACAGCTGCAAGTGACTTTGGATAAGTCTCTGTGAGCTCACCACATATTGCCACTGGGATTTTTGCCCATTCCTGTAGGCAAAACTGCTCCAGCTCCTTAAAGTTAGATGATTTCCATTGGTGAACAGCAATCTTTGAGTTTAACCACAGATTCTCAATTGGATTAAGGCCTGGACTTTGGCCATTCCAAAACATTTACATGTTTCCCCTTAAACCACTTGAGTGTTGCTTTAGCAGCTAGCTTTAAGTCATTGTCCTGTACCCGTCTCAAATCACTGACTCATCACAACAGGTTTTGCTCAAGAATATCCCTGAATTTGGCACCATCCATCTTCCCCTCAACTCAGACCAGTTTCTCAGTCCCTGCTGCTGAAAAACATTCCCACAGCATGATGCTCCCACCACCATGTTTCACTGTGGGGATGGTGTTCTTGGGGTTTTTCCAAACTTTATAATAATTTAACCTTTAATTGTCACATTAATGATAACTTAAGAGGTCTTAAAAACTCAACTAAGCATGATTATGACTGAGGCTACCTGTCCAGTGGCAGTGATGGTCCAGTACCTGCTTTCGATCCTGTGTTGTGTGTCTTTTGAAAATAGATGTTCTAACACATGCAAAAAGATTTATTCTGTTGAGCACAGAATATTAGGCATTTACTAACAAGCTGAAAATGCCATCACTGCTAATTTGCACTGACACACATATTAACACACACTCCAAACAGATGCTGGTAAGCAGTTATTGAGCACAAGGTTAAGCATGTACTACTCCTTTAACCTTTGACCCTGCCAGTATAACTAGCTCCTGGCTGACGGTGCAGGTCACTGGACGTGGCAGATAGTGAACTGAGTGTATTTGCTTGGCCACATGTGTTTTGGTGCATTTTTGGTGCGTAATGAGACCTCGGAGGATTTCAGAGGCAGACGGAATGAAAACAAAGAATACAGACTGGACTAAAGAGGACCACATTCATACTGCTGTGATGTGTCTGTGTGTATGCTGTGTTTGTACCTCTGTGAGAAGCTTATCCTTTCTGTGGCAGATTTAGCTCAGTAAAGTTAGATGGCTGGCTGCGTATGTGTGCGGAGGAGCACCGTACTCGTTTATTAATCCGACCCTAATCTATAATCTGTCGACAGATGCTGGGTTTGGTTATAGAATGAAATTGCAGCTGGCAGAGAGATAGATCCCACCTGCATCCCGAGGTCAGCACATGTTTGTATTTGAACACAGAGATGAAGACATCTGTCTGTATGTTCCATGGCAACATTTATAGCTGCTGAATCAGATGAACAATGAAACAGCAAACAATGGTTCATTAGAGAAACACTTCACTCGGAAATCACATTTGCATACTTTTCCACTTTGCCCAGATGTCCAAATGTTTAGAACTGGAGCTGTGAGGCTAACATTGCTAACAAACACTAGAACTTCATAGTCACCTAAATAGCTCAATCATTTCCATCAACAAAATCTCTCTCAACCCTGTCAGCTATTCCTTCTCAGCATGAACATATATGTGCATTTACCTCACTTTACCTTACCATTACCTCTTATTGATTTTACCTTAAACATGGCATATATTTACATATTTACATATACCTCATTCATCTTTACCTCATATTTACATTTACCTTAAAGATTGCATTTACCTCATATTTACCTTTATCTTAAACATTACATTACACTGAATTTACCTCATATTTATACCTTTACCTCATATTTACCTTTACCTCATATTCATCTTTACCTCATGTTTACCTTTACCTCATATTCATCTTTACCTCATATCCATCTTTACCTCATGTTTACCTTTACCTCATATCCATCTTTACCTCATATCCATCTTTACCTCATGTTTACCTTTACCTCTTATTAATCTTTTCCTCATATTTACCTTTACCTCATATTCATCTTTACCTCATATTTACCTTTACCTCATGCTTACATTTACCTATTTGTTTTTACCTCATTCACTTTACCTCATGTTTACCTTTACTTTAAACATTAAATTACACTACATTTACCTTAGATTTATTTTGCCTCATATTCATATTTACCTCATGTTTACCTGTACCTCACATTCATCTGTACTGTTATTGTAAATATTACCTTATATGTACATTTACCTCACATTTGCTTCTACCTGATTTCCTTATATTCACCTTTATCTTTTTATTTTTATCTTAAATATGTCCTCATATGTATATTTGCCTCATATTTACCTTTACCTCCTAAATTTCCTCATATTTACCTTTACCAAACACAGAGGACATGAACCATAAGTAAGACAAATAAAAAGACAATTGGGTAACATTTTTCCCATCCCATCTAGTAATCCGAACCAGCCGCATGAAACTGCTGTGTGCTTAAGGTCTCCAGAACAACAGAGAAACGTTTTTTATCCTCATTCATGTCATCTCTTTGCAATCCTCCTTCAGCAAAGGAAATCTGTCCTGCATGAGAAACGCAGCACCTTAGCTAACAATAACAACCTTATTAGTCCTAAACACACACTCGCAAATGCTTAAGTCAACAGTCGTGAACAGGCTATGCTTATCTGGAAGGTTAGAAAAGCTTTGCTTTCCTGCTCTGGTAATAATAGGTATTACAAGTTGGCTAATGCAAAACATACATTCATAAGGCATAAGACTTTATTTCTCCTCATTTCTCGTGTTCATCAATCAAACAAGCCAAACTCAGACTAAATCATCTGTGAACATTTCCTTGCATGTAACCTTAAATGATTCATAACTTCCATAATAAAAGTGACACGTACCTTGTTCTGTTACCTCCCTAAATCAGCCGTGATTACTGCCACACGCATCATTTCCATATTTCAATTAATATTCAAATTGTATATAACATTTTGCATGCAAATGGGTAATATATTCAGGATTAGGTATATTGCGGTTTAAATCTATCTCTCTCCTGCGCTACCTTAGCCTTCGGTTAATAAGCTCCGGCTTCCCTGTGAGCTTTTCCCTTCACTTATTAGAATACAGCATGCTGAAGGAAACGTGTCACACCTCCTCAATATTATTCCTCACAATTAATGTTGAGTTGAAAACACAAGGCCCAGTTAATTTGAACCGACTCACACACACACACACACACTAAAACAGAGCTGGTAAACAGGCCTTCCGACTCACTCGGAACCAGTCAAGTGTTGCAAATCTAATTTGAATATATGAATGTTTGCTTTGTCTGTTTTCGCTAAAGCGACCCGGCTCAACAAATTGAAAGTGTAGTTAGGTAATGGACTGAGCAGTGCAAGGACATTCAGGGCTAAAGTCAGGTTAAAGGCCATTTCCTGACTCAGTCGGGTTTAAGGCTACGTTCACGTTACAAGACAATTTCCTACTCACGTCCACATTCCCGTGACCCACATCTGTTAATAACCCATCCAAATCTTAATTAAGGTCTTGTGTGATATAGGACACAGTATGACTTACTCATACTGTAAATAAATAAATAAAACCTCATCACTAAGGGAGCCACTTTAGACAGCAGCAGAGCTGGAAAGAAGACAGTCAGTCACTAAAGGTCATTCAAGATCAACTCAGGTTCACCAAATGGTTTGCTAATAACTTGGATGTCTAATCTTTTAAGGGCTATCCAACCAAATTGGGGCAAAAAAGTGTCATTTTTGTTGTAATCATTGTATATATTGAATGTGATTTGCTTATGGAACTGTCTAAATTCCAGTGGTAGCATTCACATTACACATATCACAAATGTGTTTTTTTATTTGACTTTTGATTGAATTATTGAATTTGTTACAGAACTTAAATCACATTTATTACATTATTTTCAAATTGCATGCATCAGTGGCGGTTTCTGATATGGGTGATATATGGAATGCCTGCCCCCGAGAGGTTATGTGAAGTGCCCATGGAACCATTGCATTGCTTAGAGGGGGGCATGTGTGCTGGTGGTTAGAGTTGGTGGGTTTACTTTCAAACTGTTGGTAGATCGACAGCTGGGGGGGTGCATGCAGGGGTTGTTCTGGAGGGTTGTTCATCGGAGGGGGGTTTGGGGGGGTGTCACTGTAGGGGTTGTTCGTGCAGGATGCCAAACACGCTAGGACCGCCAGTGCCATGCACAGTTCTGAGTAAATGTTAACACTGAGCGAATCTGATATTTTTATATCAGATATATAAGTAAAATATGTATATGTATTATATAAGTAAATATGTATTATATAAGTAAAATATGTATATGTATTATATAAGTAAATATGTATTATATAAGTAAAATATGCAAAAAATATTATTTTTACTAATTTTTCTCATTTTTTGGGTCTAGCACCACACATTTGATCTACCACCACTTCTGTAACCTTTAGAACAAAGCAGCCCCATAATTACTTATGTGGGATTTGTGTTTGAAGGGGGGGGGCAGTGTTTGAATTGTAAGGTATATCAGTTTTTATGTACTATGCCAAGATAAATACACTTTTCCATTTTAGGACACCTTAAAAATGTACTAGCCAGTAATAATTAGCATCCATAACCTTCTGAATTGGTAAACGGACGCAACTATGAATGTTCACAGCAGAGAGATCACAGTAAGTTTCTGCATTTGAGAAATAAGGTCTTATACAGAGCCTGTGCCTCAGTTATAGAGTTACCTGTGTACAGCTCAGCCTGCCTTTAGGCCTGGCTCTAAAGCACACTAAAGCTGTTGGGGATATCAGAGGCCCACAGTGGGTTTATAAAGTCTGCTCTAGAAAGATGGGCTTCACTAACCTGAGAGTAGTGCTCATAAATAAAAAGGCTTACACCTGTATTGCCAAGTGCACATATGTATTACTAGCCCCAGCAGGGTCCGAACTACGTGTGTGGGTTTGTGTGTGTGTGTGTATGTGTGTGTGTGTATAACGGGCCCCAAAAGAGGCAAGGCTGCAGAAACGTTAGTGGTGAAGATACACACAGCAGTAAACGCGTGTGGTATAGAAGAGTCAGAGCTGGTAATGGATAGGTTTATTTTAGAGCCAACCATATGCTATCAATCTCTAAGAGGTATGGGAAACCCTTCTCTCTCTCTTTTCTCTCTCTCTTCCTCTCTCTCTTTCTTAGTCTCTCTTCCGAGCAGGAATCCAGCATCCTCGGGAGAATAAAACATCAACCTCTCGGCAGCTCCACTAACAATAATAAAAATGCCTGGGCTTAAAGGTGACATTCCCAATTTACGATTATTTGTGTCTATAAAGTGTATTCTTTGGCTCTTGACTCATTCGCACTGTCTGCCCCAGCAAGAACAATACATTAAAGAATGTCCCAGGCAAATGGAAATTCTATCCCTTTTATTAAAGTGAGCCGTCACTACCTGAGTGTTTTCATTCAGGCCGCCTGACCTCGGAGGAGGCATTTATCCTCTCCTGTCGCTCTTCCTTTCGCTCAATTCAGGCCTAGAATTCCCCTTGGCTCTGCAGAAGAGCATCATCCAGGTGAAAAGAGAAATTCTGGACAATTCTGGGCAATCTCCAGATATGCTCTTAAAAAGGTTTATAAATGAATGTTATTGTTCAATGTTGAATGGTTTAATGAAGCTCTTTAATTGAGCAAAACCATAGAAGATTGTACCTCTCCTGTAAAAGAGATGTGTGAGCATGAAGGTCTGAAGAACATACATACACCTTTATTCGCTTTAACACTCTGTAATTGCCAGTATTCTCTTTTATGCTGTGGTGTGCTGGGGAGGTAGCACCAGGAAGAGAGACACACTGTGGCTGGACAAGCTGGTCAGGCAGGCTGGTTGGTGGCTGAACTGGAGCTGGACTCTCTAAGAACAATGATAAGGAGAAGGACAAATTGCTTCAGTCATGGACAATGACAGTCACCCATCACACACCACCATCATGAAACAGAGAAGTCTGTTCAGTGGACTGTGGTCAGTACACTCAGTACCAGTGCTAGCCATCTGGGTGGTCTAAGCACAAAAACTTTGTGTACCCCCATCCTGCATCCCTTCCACACGCAAATCTCAGCCATGAAACTTCCTCCCCCATTAGATCAAAGTCCTTCATGGGCGGGGGCCATTGTTCTGTGGGCAGTTGTGCGTGTGAAAAAGGAATTTTGCTCAAATCTTAGTTTTTTATTGTTGTGCCCCTCTCCTCAAATGCACAGAGCATAGTCTGCGTATGTAGAGCCCCGGCCCTGATTCAACTGCTCAACATACCGAGAGCCATCAGACTTTTTAACTGTGCCTGAGGGGAGGTCACTGTGGACTGAGTCAAATCTTAATCTTAATCTCATTCTTAGACAGTTTTTACAGTCACTATTATGTTTGTATGTACATGTTGGTCCCAATGTACAGTGTATCTGTATATATTCCAATGTATAATTCAGCATCCAATACATCTACAAGAATCAAATGTTTGCTTACCATCTAACATATCCCAGACCTTGGCATGGATCACTTATGTCAATTGGCGATTCCAAACTTTTGAACCTTAATCTTTTTTTTCTAAACCAATTTTAACTTCATAGTTCACTTCCACATGTGGAGCCTTTCATTGTCACTTTGTCCACCCATACTTCTCTTTCCTGATTTGGGTAAAAAGAAAAACAAAGATACAGTGTCAGTATGAAAAAGTATGGCAGAGAGAGAGAGCGAGAGAGAAGTCTGTGAATATTTTCCACCCCCCCCTCCCCCCAATAATTGAGTAAAGTCTTGCTGCGCCCATGCATTGGATCCAGTTGCGTGTTAACGCTGGCAGGCGAAAGGCCTGGCTTAATGATGGAGCGGAGGGACAAGGCTTGTGTGATGTGGGCAGGGACCCGGTGTGGTCACGCTGGCCTGCGTACTTTTCCTTTCTTATTTTACTCCCTCTGTGGTGCGTGGAGCCATGTGGGAAGCCAGTGCTGCTCTAATCTGCAACAAATGTCGGAAGGGAACTTTTTTTGTGTGTCCCAGAGTTGCTCAGGCCGCATGAGATTATGGAGAACTGTAGATCAGGATACTCTCTGGACACTCTCTGGGGCAGCTGGTTAGTGTGGAGTTACATGTACATTTATTGTGTCATCAGCATCGTTAGCATCATAGCCTTCACCATGGCTGAAGTTAGCAAATGGGGTTTGCTGACTTTTGATTCATGATATTTACAGAAAGTACAACATGTTGAATGAAGCTATACCACTATAGGCCAGACTGTGATTTCAACATTCCAAATGCATACAACACATTTATCATTAATGAACCCTCTGGAGTCACCCAACACACTGGCGCAATCAAAGCAACTGGCTGACCAGCAGCTCTGCCGTGTCTGATCCACTCATACCAATGCATCACACACTAACACACCTCCACCACATCAGTGTCACTGCAGTGCTGAGAATGATCCCCCTCAATAATACTTGCTCTGCGATGGTCCAGTCCAATGAAGACAAGGTGAAAGGAAGATAATAGAGTTTACAAACAGATGAACTACAGCCTGTAATTGTGGAACTACAAAGTGCATCTATATGGTCAGTGGAGCTTAAATGTACTCACTGTCATCAAGCATATGTAAAAGTCTAAATGACTTACATATGTGATTTATGCTTTGCTTGTTAGCTAGTCCTTATGGCTCCAGTGTAAAGCTAATGATGCAAACATCTTACTTTCTAATAAAAGTCTAAAAGTACAATAGATTTTTCATTACAGACTCCATTCAGGCTCTTACTGACGCATGTTCATGTACATCTCCACATCACCGGATCCATAAAAGTAGCCCCAATTACAGATTCACTTATTAAATCAAAATACTGCTTTTTATGTAGATAAAGTTTCCTTTTCCTCGCTCGGTTCCAGTCGTATTACTTTTATATGATCCGTGTCTGCAGTGCCTCTGGGAATGAGATTTAAAGAAGAGAAGAGGAACTGTTTGCTCTGTGAATCACATCATTTATGTTCAGAATGAAGAATCCAATACCACAGAAAGGAGCATAGCAAATAATAGACACGAGGAGACTGCCATGTGCGTTAATGGTATTATCCTGTTATTCTGATTAGGCCGTGTGTGCTGAAAGGCAGCAGGCCGCTGGTCTAAACCCGGAGTGCTTTTGCTCATGCCTTTCAGAGACCCTCACACTGACAGACTGACAGCTCCTATCCAGCGCTGGAGATGAGCTCTCACAGCAAACAGAGCGTTATCACCAAGCAGGGCGTGTACACACAACTGACAAACTTTTCTCTCATCCGACTATTTTTACACGGCTAAGACAGAGCGTGTCAGGCGGAGGGTCTTCAGAAGGCCCGAGCCCATTAGATTGATGATTCTTCCGATCGCCGTGACCAATCGAATGTGCCAGAGTTTCCTGCATGTCGGAATCTGGCAGGCGCGGAGAGCTGCGGGAAGACTTTATTTTGACAGCCTCTCAGGGAGGAGGAGATGGGGAAATGGAATTAAAGAGCACGCAGAGGGACGGACATTTTTACAACAACAAACTCCGGGAGGACCATCATTGCCACCCTCACACTTTTCCCAAGCTTGGACAAACACACTCGTGGGACACACTGACCCATTTACACAAGCTTCACACACACACACACACACACACACACACACACACACACACACACACACACACACACACACACACACACACAAATAAATTATTAAAAAATCATACATTGTGATTTCTGGATTTTTTCTTTTAGATTATGTCTCTCACAGTGGACATGCACCTCAGATGAACATTTCCAACCCCTCCATGATTTCTAAGTGGGAGAACTTGCAAATTTGCAGGGTGTTCAAATACTTATTTTCCTCACTGTATATACATCCCCATGTATTTCTATGTAACATCAAAACCACTACCATTAAAATGAGTGTTTTAATAATATGCACCAAATATGTAGATAAATATATCATTGACATAATAATGTATCTTCAAAATGGTAAATTAACCAGAAAACATAAATTTTATTTTAAAGTGGAGAATTTATTTAAGTTAATTGTGTATGTTTCTATTGGTTCAACAAAACTGAAATTCGACATAAACACTTATATAAATTATTTTATTCTAGAAACAAAACTAAACATACCCAGAAATCTTAAAGGGTGTCCTTTTTAAACTTATATATAGCTTGAACCAAAATATACGTTTATATTCTTGTGAGAGGATCTTAAATAAGCAGAGACATGTCTGTGAGAAAGATGCACCAAAAACATGTGCACTGTCATTCACATGACAATGACATGGTAATTCTGGACATTCAATTTTTGGGTTCCAATGGCCAGGAATCTGTGAAATGTTGACAAACAAAAGCCTCTCACCTGAGGTGAACCTCAACAATAAACCTCTCCTGAGTGTTTTACACATATCTCATCACATCATGCCCTGTCTCGTCATTGGCTGCACTTGTGTCTTGTCATTTCACAGCCCTGGTCCCTCCTCTCTTGTCTTATTATGCTTGGTTGTTCCCTCGTTTCCCACAGTCTGAGTCCGCCATGGTATTATCGCCCATGTTTGTCTCCATAGTTATATTTGTCTCCATGATTGGGATGTTACAGTTCTTGAATATTCACAGGCATAGCTTTTGTTTCACAGCCAAGACTTTTGTTTTTGTTAATAAAGAGAAGTTTTGACCCACACTTTATCCTTCTCCTCTACCACCTCCTTGCAGTCTATGTGTAGGATTATCTGCCACACCTGATGCAGCCAATCACAAGCATGAAAACAAACTCCATTATATGTAAAAGTGACATTAATGTAATAAGTTAATAAGAGGAGTGATTATACTGTACATGTTGTGATCTGTTTCTTTTTCATGCCCAGGCCAGTTCCAGGCCATGTCACTTTTACAGCTGAGAAAAAGGCCCAACGTCACCAAAAACAAAAGATTTATTGAATGAATATGTGTGAAAAAGTAGAGGACAAAGCATTTCCCGGCAGGCTTTTCCCCACGAGAGAGTGCACAGCAGCACCACTCCCAGCTAGATACTTCCTCTCTCCATAGACAAACACACTGCTGCTTTAAAAAGACTGGCTGCTCCATCCATGAAGCCAATGGCAACAGGCTCTAGTGCGAGGAGCAGCTCTAATGATGACAGACATCTTCATGAGGAATGATTTCAGCCTTCCGGAAGGCATCTAAAGTTTGATCCCTTACCCTTGGATTAAAAAGTAAATTGAAGTTATACTCTAGTCTAGAAACACCATCACATTTGTATTCAAAGTTAAGCAGCGTTACTCTATTAAAAAGCAATTGAGTAAAGTAAAAATGGTAGAATAGCTTACACTACTGAAGCTCTCATATCAGACATACACAATGTGTCCAAATGTTCATGGACACCCCTTCTAATGAATGCATTTAGCTACTTTAAGTACAGATGTACAAATGCACACAGCTTGTCCCTGTAGAGATGTACTGCCAATAGAATAGGACTAAACATGAACCTGTTTGTACCATATCTAATGCCAGTATGGCCTAGAGGGGTATAAAGCCCCCAAGCATTCAGTTGTGGAGCTCCATCCAGTACTTTTGGGAAAAGTTGGGGATGAGGTGGGGACAACACTCTTGTTGCTTAATACATTCAAATCCTCACAGCAATGCTACAAAAACCATGTAGAAAGTCTTCCCTGAACTGTAGAGTCTCCAACAAAAAGCAGAATAAACTCTTTTTTAATACACTTTTTAAATGCTCATGACTGAGCAGGTGTCCCAATACTTTTGACAAAATAGTGCATACAACAAAAGTGAAATCTTGTTAATTGTGAAAAAAGTGTTTACTTAAAAGAGATGGTAAAGCCTTCAAACATTTGCATATAAATCCCTCCCCAAAAAGAAATTCCAATTTCTTCAGCGCTGAATTAGCACTGGTGGTAATTCAGACCCGTAGTCACCACAATCATTTTTAAAAGTAAACGCTCTATATGCATAATTAGCGACAAAGAAAAGAAAGCCAATTTTATTTACCTCATAGCTAATTTAAAACAGAAACGTAGCTAATAAATAATGGATACCGTAGTGATTGTTCCGAGTCCGATTTGCATAATTATTGTTTTCTTAGAAGCATCTGTTGAAATTGTAATCCCGCCTTTGTTTGCCAGGCAGACGTGCCGTACCTTCCCGTCACTCTCTGACTCGGCCGGGATTACACGAATGCAGAAATTAGACAAAAAGAAAAAGAAATGGTCCATACAAGAACACGCAGCTCATTTATAATTGATAGAGTGGCCACGTTGAGACATAATGAATGCATAGCAAACATAGTCTAATGACGCATTGACAATGCCGTTCAATTTCTGGCCACGGATAGCGGCTGGCTCACTTAGTAATGTCAGACTATTACTCAATTCCAAATCAAAGCTCCAGGGACAGCGAGAGAGGGAGGGGATGAAGTGAGTGTTGCTTGTTGTCCGGTAGCAGTCAGCCACTTTATTTTCAAAGCAAACATTAAGCAGGTGACTTATCATAAAGCCACAGCTGACCTTTTAATGCTGCTGCCATTGATTGAGTCGAGTGGCACCCCTCACCAACACCCCCTAACCAACTCCACCAGCACCGTTCCCCTCTCTCTCCAGTCCGGAGGTGATAGATTATTTAATTAACTATTGACCTTTCTGCTGGCCCATTCATCGATAGAAATGCTTTTATGACAGCGCTGCATTTAGAGGAAGGGATGCTGAGTTTTGATTTTTGGATTTACTGTTTGCATTTTTTTGCCCCCTCCCTCCTTTCCAACTCCCCCACTGATGACTTTTGATTTACATTTGTATAATGTGATTAAACTTGTCTAAGCTTTGCTACTGTACTAGAGCAACACAGGAATGATGTCTTCTCTTCTCTATGGAAAAATACATTTAGATTTGACTTTATGTATCACATCAAAAGTATTGAGACTCCATTCATTGTTTCTTTCTACTGTCCAAGAAGAGGCTTTCTACTAGAGGTTGGATCATTGCTGTGAGGATATGATTGCAGCAACAAGAGTGTTAGGGAGATCAGGATGCCTACCTTAGACCATCTGCTCACCAACCATTAACTACTGTTAACTACTACCTGCTCCAGATGCTCTACACTGACCCCATTCAAGTTTATATGGACACCTGCAACAGCATCACAGGATTGTGTGGCTGTATTAAGAACTTATAAGTAGTTGACCAGAGACTCTCCAGCCTTTATAACCTATTGTAGCCCAGCTTTTGGTGGGCTAGCTGAGGGTGTCTATCGATCTGTGTACACCAATAAACCAACTATCCAGACTATGTCGGCTGATGTGATGTGAATGGTCTGTTTGGGGTCAATTTCTCCACTTACAAGGTTTCTTCCTCCAGCTCTGAGGAAGTCTTGCCACTGTAGCCATTGGCTTACTCACTGGTGATTGGGTGTTTTGTTATTACTAACACTGTAAAGCTGCTTTCTGACATCAGTTGTAAAAAGCGCTTTATTAATAAATTTGACTTGGCTATTAGACAGAGAGATGAAAACACTAGACCAGTTTTTAAAGATGGAGATGATTAGGAGTGGGATTTTTTCCCCAGTACATCAGGGTAGCATCTCTACTCTTTTAGAGTCACCAAGGATCTTTTTCTAACCAGAGAATCTGGACCTTGGTTTTACATCTCACCTGAATGACAGCACCATTTATACAGTACAGTGTCCCCATCACTACTCTGGGTCATTGGGATTCACAAAGGGACACAGGAATATCGCCTCCTGTTGTCCATAAAGACCACTTTTAGCTTTCCCTTAGAGGTCTCCCATACAGGTACTAACCAGATCGAGACCTGCTTTGCTTCAGTGGATTTGCATATTATGTTGTTCTGATGCATTATCTGGAATCACTCCAAAACTATGCAAGGCTTCAAAGGTCTCCCAGTTCCCTATATGGCTTATTTTGTGCATGACTGTGTCCTTAACTGACCAGAGTTTGACATCCTGTAAATTGTTGCTATATCAGTAAAAACGCCAAAAATTAGATGTAGTCGCTGTTGTTGTAATAGCCTTCTGATTGTGTAATGATTTGTATGTCTTGTAATGTGGAATGCTTGGGTGTTATCTGTGTGCAGTGATGTGTAAATCTCTCTCTCTCTCTCTCTCTCTCTCTCTC
>BRDA01020315.1:27239-58019 GCA_036984385.1 Crenuchus spilurus
ATCTAATGTTTTTCTGTTTGTACATCTCATTACTTCATAATAGGGAAACAATGACACGAATTCATGAAACGGTCGGATGTCATAACGGAGATAAGTGGGGTAGGTAAGAGTACGTGAATAGAGGCAATACTGTAGGCTGGCAAAGTACTTAAGCACAGTAACAAAGGGATAATACTTCATTACTCTACATGTTTGTCTTTTTGTAATCTACATTTTTAACAGAATTTCACTTGTACTTTATAAACAAAACCTACAGACTGATTCAGGGGAATTTTGTCCCAGTTATTGTTCATCTACCTGGTTTTTGTTGGCGTGCCCACAGGACTTGCCACTAATTTTGCAAAAACAAAGCATCCACCCACACATTCAACACTTACCCATGCATTTGTCATTCAGTCTGGCTTTGTTTTTTATTTGCTTCTCTGGCTTTTGTTTCTCACTCTTTCTCGTTGTTTCTCTGGCTTTGTTTCTTGTTGTTTCTCTGGCTTTGTTTCTTGTTGTTTCTCTGGCTTTGTTTCTCATTGTTTATCTGGCTTTGTTTCTCTTTGTGTCTCTGGCTTTGTTTCTTGTTCTTTCTCTGGCTTTGTTTCTCATTGTGTCTCTGGCTTTGTTTCATATTGTTTATCTGGCTTTTTTTCTCATTGTGTCTCTGGCTTTGTTTCATATTGTTTATCTGGCTTTGTTTCTCTTTGTGTCTCTGGCTTTTTTTCTCATTGTGTCTCTGGCTTTGTTTCTTGTTGTGTCTCTGACTTTGTTTCTCATTGTTTATCTGGCTTTGTTTCTCTTAGTGTCTCTGGCTTTGTTTCTTGTTCTTTCTCTGGCTTTGTTTCTCATTGTGTCTCTGGCTTTGTTTCATATTGTTTATCTGGCTTTTTTTCTCATTGTATCTCTGGCTTTGTTTCATATTGTTTATCTGGCTTTGTTTCTCTTTGTGTCTCTGGCTTTGTTTCTTGTTGTTTCTCTGGTTTTGTTTCTCATTGTTTTTCTGGCTTTGTTTTTTTTGTTTCTCTGGCTTTGTTTCTCGTTTCTCTGGCTTTGTTTCTTGTTGTTTCTCTGGCTTTGTTTCTCATTGTTTGTTTTTCTTACTTTGTTTCTCTGGCTTTGTTTCTCATAGTTTCTCTCACTTTGTTTCTCATTGTTTCTCTGGCTTTGATAATGCACAAAACAAACTAAAACACATTACAGTAAAGCAATGGCATACAGTGCTACCACCTGAAAATGGGTGTGAACATAAATTGAGGCCGAGAACCCTGAGAACTGGTGTTTCTCTGGCTTTGTTTCTTGCTGTTTCTCTGGCTTTGTTTCTCATTGTTTATTTTTCTGACTTTGTTTCTTTGGCTTTGTTTCTCATAGTTTCTCTCACTTTGTTTCTCATTGTTTCCCTGGCTTTGTTTGTTGTTGTTTCTCTGGATTTGTTTCTCACTTTTAAACAAACTGAAACACATCACAGTTAAAGCAATGGCATGCAGTGCTACCGGCTGAAAATGGGTGTGAAAACAAATTGAGGCCGAGAACCCAGAGAATTGGTGTACAAATCAAAGGCTGTCGGCTGGACCACATTGGCACACTCTAAAACAGAGTGTAACAAAAAAAAACTACTTAAGCTCAGTAACAAAGGAATAATACTTCATTACTCTACATGTTTGTCTTTTTATAATTTGCATTTTATCAGAATTTCACTTGTACTTTATAAAGTACAATTCTGATAAAAGTCTGATTCAGGGGAATTTTGTCCCAGTTATTGTTCATTGTCCTGGTTTTTGTTGGTGTGCCTACATGACTCACCACTAATTTTAAAAACAAAGCATCCACCCATTCGACACTCACCCATGCATTTGTCCTTCATTCTGACTGTGTTTTTCATTGTTTCTCTGGCTTTGTTTCTTATTGTTTTTTGCTTTGTTTCTCAATGTTTCTCTTGTTTTGTTTTTCATTGTTTCTCTGACTTTGTTTCTCATTGTGTCTCTGGCTTTGTTTCTCATAATTTCTCTGACTTTGTTTCTCATTGATAAAGCTCAAAACAAACTAAAACATGTCACACAAAAGCAACTGCATGCAGCGTTACCACCTGAATATGGGTGTGAAAACAAATTGAGGCAGAGAACCCCAAGAACTAGTGTACAAAACTAAGTCTGCCTGCTGGACCATTTTGGAGTGTCTGGACCAGATTAATTGGATTTACATGATTTCATTTGGGATATAAGGCTTCAGTTATCGTTCATTTGACTTATCATCAGGCACTTTAGAACAGATTAATAACAAATCGCCCAGGGCACAAAACAGGCTAGGGCTGCCCCTGTATTTATACATAGATGCTGATATATTTTTCAGATTGCTTAATATTGTTGCTTTATTTGGTGAGTTTTTGTTTTATTTGGTGTGTTTTTTTTAATTGGGTTGGTTTTGGTTGTAGTGTGTGAGGTTTTGGTTGTTTTGGGAAGAGCTTTGGGGTTTGCCATTATAGATTGTGGCGTTTTAGCTGTATTAGGGGGCAGGATTTTTATTGAAGTTTGAGCAAATCTGTTTTAAATGTGTCTTGGGTGTGTTTACAACCATATTTTATGTGGATAATCTCTTTCCAGATATTATCCCACTCAAGAGTATAATCCTATTCAACTAATTTATTTTAGCTTTTGCTAACTGAATATCACAATGAATTTCAATTTACAGCATTTATCTCATGATACACTTTGGCTAACTTCATCCAAAGCCAGATTTTTTTCATGATTACTCAAGTTCTTGATGGAGACAGGTGACTTTGTCTTGTGTGTAAGGGAATAACTGGCATTTTATCTTTTACTTAAATATCGTTTTGGAATATGATTCCAGTCTGCTGTCTGTGGGTGAAGATATCAGGACAAACAGATGAATATTAATAGATGTTTGTTTTTGCCTTATGCTGCTCAGGTGGCTGGAGCATCTTTGTGGAAGGTGTGGGACTGGGTCCTGCTGGATTAACGTAGCTATAAAAAATCTCATCTCCAGTGGGATGACCAAATATTTTTTGTTGTTCTAAAGGTTTTGTGATATTTGTTTTTCCTTGTACGTGCAGAAGTCTCGAAGACAGGAGCAGATGCAAATTGCAGTTGCAGTTCTCCACCGGCCCGCTGTCATCAATATTTATTGCTCATTGTTTAGAGATCTGCAGGTCTTTAGATTACTCAGACAGAGAACCCAGACGCACACACACTGGTACGTGGCATGCTGCCATGCTTTAACAGGTTTACGTGTCTCTCTCTCTCTGGTCCTCTTGGTTCTAAAGGAAGTGACAGAGAGAGAAATCTGCTGCTGTAAATATTTAATAACTCTTCTGGGTTATTCATGATGTGACTGCCTCTATCCTAATACTGTCTCCTCTGTACCTGTCAGCAGATCCTTTTACTGACACACATACACAGTACGAATCACAGGCCTCGCTCTCTCTGGGCTCTCTCCACTGTCACTGCGATCATGAGGCAGTACTGCCATCTCGCCATCTACATACGGCCAAAACTTCACTTGCTTTATACTGATACTATATACAATCATATGAGAATCAGAATTTTGTGAAAAACTTCACAATTTTTGTTCAGAATTTAAATCAAAAAGGAGTCATACATTTATTTTCATTACATGTAAAGTGATATTTCAAGCCTTTTTTTAGTTTTAATCTTGATCAATATAGCTTATAACTTATGAGTTGCCCAATCAAGCACAGTAATACCATGGTCAATATTAGTTTTGGCACTGTAGGCAGGTGATAAGTGAGTTGGAAAAGGAAACAGCATCTCCACAATGCATTTCAGGAGATAGAAGCATGAAATGCTCTAAATTTATTGGTAGATGATGTGTTGATTTTGTACTTGATAAAACTCAGTGAACCAACACTAAAAGAGCAGCTAAGAAAGTTTGGTTAGTAGAACATTTCCTGAACATTACACATTTGGTACTTAGATTGCACAATCTGGCAAGTTTTCAAGATGTTTCTATAATGAACATGTTTTTAATGTTTAATTAATGTTGCTGCAACAATATGAGAACCTCAACTACAGTATGTAAAAATACTGAGCACACACACACGGAAAATGTTGTCAAAAATGTCAAAAATGCTTTGAACCAGAAACAATAAACCAATGATTGATCAAAGAGATCAATGATATGAAGTAAACATGAGCTGACATTTTTATACTGTCTGAACATCCTCCAGCTTAAATTAACTTCAGAAAAATGTCTCGTTGATGTTACTTCAGACGTTGACGTAACATTAATGTTTGCCTAACTGAAAACGTTCTGTGAGAAAACATTATAATGCAAACCACTATTATATCACATGTTCTCAGAAACATTCAGATAATGTTCTCTGTTAGCTAGGCAATGACAAGACAACCCAAACCATCACAGACTGCAGAAACGTGACCCTGGACTCAGACACTTGGATTGTGTGTCTCTCCAGTCTTCTACAGACTCTAGCAGCTGATTTACAAATGAAATACAAAACTGACTTTCATCTGAAAAGAGGACTTTGTACTGAGTAACAGTCCAGACATTGATATTAGAAGTTGTAACCCAAGAGATGTATATAGTTTGATGTACATAATTTCTGTTTTCATGATAAATTAAATGTCACTTTACATGTGACAAATATAAAATATGACTTGATATGATTTAACATTTTTGACTGAAATTAATAACTCTTTTCTAAATTGTGTTTCTTCCTGAAAGTGACATAAAAACAATAAAGCATAATAAATAATATAAATATAAATAAAAACAATAGCAGTATTACATTGCAGTAAAGGTGTATCTATTAACAGACTGCTGTTAACCTAAATAGATTCAGTGTATAATGAGCATTACGCTTTTTAAACTCTAAAAAAATACAAAGTCAAAACCTTTGTTGCTAAGCTTCTTTTCTATGGACAGAACTCTCCTGAAACAAATGGGAAATAGCTTAAATAGCCCTGCTATCTTTGATAGACCTCTTAAGTATGCCAGTGCATAACTGTTATGACAGTGGAAGCTCTCTGTGCTGTCAGGGGTCGAGGAGCAAGGAGACTAAAGTGAAACGGCAAAATGGCCCAAGCAGCAATTACACATGAGGGAGGCCTGTGTATGTGTTTGCTTTTGATGTGATTGGTAGGGGTTTTTGTGTGTGTGTGTGTGTGTGTCTAGGGAGTGTCATTTTTGCCCTTGTCTCTGTCCGCTCATCCGCTGTGACATTGACAGACTCAGCTAATCAATCGGATGCGGAGTGGCCGCTCACTCTCTACTGTCACACGTTGGCTGACAGCTGCTCATAACTTTCCCTTTCTAACGTTCCCTCCCCCATGGCTGTGAAACTTTGGTGGGAGGATGACAGTCCTTCCAGCTTTCAGCCAATCAGAAGTCTCTACTGATTTCCAGCCCAAGGAGGCTGCAGAATTGCAGATTTTCATACTCATTCTGTACATATCCCAAAGTGTCCTGACACCCAAAACTGGACTGTGTGGAGCAAGGATACCTTCATTCTCTACAGTGATGGAGCACCACTGACCAGTTTTGCAACTAACATTCACAAGTGAGGTCTGGCACTTGTTGATTGAATCCCTACAATCAGGGGTTAAATGTAAAACATGCTGGGTACAGGTGTAAACTCACTGACTAATGTGATTGCACATAGAAGAATCTGACATTCCCATTTAACTTGTCCATGCAGTGAAACATACATATATACACACTAATGAGCATTCTAGCCCAAAATGGTACTCGCTCAGGGAGCAGTTCAGGGTTCGTTGCCTTCCTGCTGGTTCAGGAAATCGAACTGGCAACCTTCCATTCACAACGCTGGTTCCTTAACCTTGAGCCCACAACTGCCTCTACATTGAGGCCACGACTGCCTCTACCTTGAGGCATGGCTGCCTCTACCATGACCCTACACCTACTTCTACCTAGAGCCTAGAGATGCCTTTACCTCAAACCCACAGCTACTTCTAAATCAAGCTCCAGGCTGCTTCTTGCCCTTGGTTACCTCTACCTTGAGCCCACACTTGCCTCCCACTTGAGTCCATGGCTGTCCCTTCCTTGAGTCCATTGCTTTCTCTATACTTCTCTGGAGCTCAATGCTCAAATCCTCACAGCAATGCTCAAAAATCTAATAGAAAGTCTTCGACAGTAGAGACAAACTCCAAAAACAGCACGATGGACTATTTTAGTGCCTTTGATTTAAGAAGAAACAGTGGGTTTCCAGGACTTTTTATATGTATGTTGTCACAGACAATGTCCAGAGTAACTGTTCAGTGGTAGTGTACATGTTTTAACTCATTAGGTCATTCCTGAGCCAGTGATGAACTGAATCAAGACTACTGGCATCAGCAAAACCCTGGACTGTGCAACATCTGGCTCCTCAGGCCTACAGCAGAGGTCAGTCTGTGAGAGCTCCTTTTCAGGACTTTGTTTGGTAAGAAGCTCCTCAGGTTGAGCTCCTGCTTGTTTGGGCCTGATAAAAGCCCAGCCAGTCATGTATTTAGTAGCGTTTGAAGTAAAGCAGGTCTAGCAGATCATGAAAACAGTTGCTTCCTGAGACTCCGGGGGATACGTGAAAAGAGTTATATCGTTTTCTTTCATCTGTTTTTCTCTCCATTTTTTTCCAAAAAAAGAGAAAAAAACATAGAAGAATCTTAAAGAAGTCAAAACATTGAAAACCTTTTTTTGCAGGTGGATGCCTGGGCCTTTATTTCAGGCCGTGAGCCAAAAGGGAGGGAAAAAATCAGTAAATTATGGATTAAATGATGTTAGAACAAGACTAAAAAGGCTGGCGGCCAGGAAACAACTATAAACATACAAAGAAGGTACAGGGGAGGAAAAAAGGTAGATATTTGCTGTATTCTCCTGGTTTTCATATATCGCTGTTCTTGTGAAATATTGATCAGAGTTTTATATCTTTCATATCGCACAAGGAGAGGATTCGGGAAACAGTTTTTTTTGCCGAGCCGAGATGTTGACCTCAGCGTCGCGGTGTGTCTAACTCAGCGTCATGCAGTATGCATGTGCCCCTGTTTTAAAACAACGTACAGCTCATACATTTTTAACAGTTCAAAATACTGGAGGGGCTGATAGCTCGCCTTGGCTCTAAAAATATACCTTTTAACTCCCTATTGTTGAACCCCCTACACTCAGTAAACAAACTAAGATTGTGTGTGCGTGACTTTGTGTGTGGGTGCATGTGTGCGCCCCTCTCATGCCCTGTAAAACCTCTCTCCCATGGTGTTGTTCACATCTGTTGAAGCGAGTGATAAGCATGATGTGTGTGAGCAGCGTGATGCTGAAGTTATAGGACTGTGGCTCTGAGGGTCTTTATATCCTGCAATGTGTGTTTATTTTCATGTATGCGCCTTATGCTATGTGCTCTTATTACACATGCAGAGGCCTCACAAACGTGTTTTTATGCAATGCCAGGACATGGGGTTACATTAAGAAATTACAATATTGTGGAAAAGTTAAACTGTCATATTTTATATTCATTACTTGTAAAGTGAAATTTCAGCCTTTTTGTTTTAATGTTGATCAGTGTGACTTTTAGCTCATGAAAAAAATACATGCAGAATCTAACATTATTATTATTCATTTTAAATAAACTGCTATTCAATATAAAATATTAAAATATGTACATTTAGATGTACTGAAAATAAAATGGAAGTTAACTTTATGAAATAAATTATGAACAACGAATACATTCTCATTTGGTTTGCGTAAGATCATATTTAAAAAAAAAATCATCTGAGATCATTTGATGAAAAATGTTCTATATTTGTGCATGAGTTCACATGCTTAACTGTGTAAAAATTCAACCCAATAAACGTAATTCACACAAAAAAAAAAACCTTTGTCAACCAAATTCTAATTTTTGGAGATGCACTCCTGGTCAAATATCACATTTTGTGGATTTTCAATGTAACTGCATACATTTCCAAAATGCTAAATTCAGTAAATATTGAGTCAATGTGTATTAAAATGTGTAAAAATAGATTCTCTGTAGAAGATGTGTAAATTTATTTTTAGTTCAATTAAGTTTGGGAGTTTGGGACTACATATATGACTTAAAAATTGGTCAAACCCAAATTGCAAGTTTGGTAATGGTCTTAACTAGGGTTGAGCCTTACGGATAAAGCATTTTTGACAAGTAACGAGCATTACACAAGTAAAACTTGTCAATATCCATGCTCATGCTGAAGGAAAATCCTCATTGGGTAACTGACTGTCTTCACAATCTGTGATTGGCCAGTCACACAGAGCACCCGCCCCTCCATACACAGACACCTCTCTGTGTGTGAGAGTGGAGCACAGCTCTGGCTGCACAGTCACTCAGTTACATGCACATGCACACACACACAGCTTAATCAATATTGTTTAACTTTATGTGGAAAAATGCCAAGGACATTAGGTAGTAAAAGTATATAAATAATTAAAAGAAAAGTAATCAGTTTGGTCATAAAAAACAAAGTTGTGTTGACTATGACAACTCTTGTTCATGTATACTTAGTAGTTCATAATTTCCTACTGCATGAGTTGTATTCATTCATGCACTTAAAAATATTCATGTTCTGAGTTAAAAAAAAAAAACTTGTTCTGTAAATAGGTCTTAATTTTGTGATTAAAAACATTAATTTGAATATCAATTTTGAGGCTGTTCTGTAAATATTTTTCAAATAAACAATACATATAGCTACTTCTGATCAATTCATTTAAATTTCAGACTTTAAATAATGTACTGATGTAAGCCCCACCCACTTCCAGATAAACCACGCCCAATTCCGGTTTAGGCCCTGCCCACTCTGAGTGCAGGTATGGATACAGATAATTTAGTGAATTGAACAGATACAGATAGATAGTGGTGTACTCGCTCATCCCTAGTCTTAATTACAAATAATTTGTGAGAAAATGAGCAAAAATGGAGAAAATGCCCTCCATCAATCACTGCTCACTGTTGCAGTGAAAGCTGGAAACAGGAAAATTCAATTTCGCATAAAATAAAGAGTGAGAGAGAGAGTTTTGGCTTTTTTCACATCTTAGGTGATGTATTGTTATTCCTAGTATCTTAATCATATTATTAAATGATGTAGGTATGAAGTTAGTCCCCACAAATAAGAAAGGTCCCCACTATGTGAGTGTTTAAATAGGTTTAGGTCCCCACTATATGACAGAAACCTGGTAAACACACACACACATACACAGAGTGTTGGAAAACCACGCCAGGGCCTTGCTCTCCCTTTTTCTACATTGTGGAAATTTATTGGGGAATATTTCAGGCGTGTTTGACACGGCGGGCTGGGCTAAACTCAGGCCTGTTGTGTTTGCTGTAGCTTTAATCATCTTTGGCCCAGGCTCACTTCCTGTGAGAGAGCGAAGTGGCTCAGGAATGCCATTCTCTCGAAAGAAAACAGAGAGGATCCAAAGAGGAAGTGCTCCCCCTCACACACACACACACACACACACACACACACATACACGGTACACAGAGGGGCTGGGAAACTTCAAACGGGCGTGAAGAGAGAAGGACAGAGTTTTCCCACATTTCGCATACACGGGGTCTTCAGAGACATCAGCTAAAAATAGGCTTTGACATGAAGAGTGAGTGTGCAGTATTGTAGTGAGAAAATATACGACTCAACCCGATCCAGACCCACCAGGGTCAAAGCATGACACCCCCATGTGTGCACATCTGTTCCACCCCCTCACAACTCCAAAAACACTCCTGAAACTCATCTATATCTGCATCCTGCTGTTCATATTCGTCAGCAGTTTATGTCCACTCAAATGGTTCTGACAGCATATATACACTATATGTCCAAATGTTTGTGGAAACTCATTCTAATGAATTCATTCAGTGTCTCTTAGCTGCACCCACGAACCTGTTAGCATTAGGCATGGGCTAGAGGGGTATATAATAAAATACTCACAGCAGTGCTTCGAAATCTACTAGAAGGCCTTCCATGGACAGTATAGACAGTAACTCCAACAAAATCAGGATACGATTCCTTCAGGGATTTATTAATACAGTGATCTACACACACACACACACACACACACACACATATCTCCTCAGACCCAGGCAGCCAGAGTCCTCCAGTCCAGGCCTAAATATGTCCAGCCTCCATTTCCCTGACAGTTCTGGACCAAAACAATGCTCAGATCCTATCTTCTGCATTTATTTTGCCTTCACAAGCGGGTGTGTGATTCACAGCGTCAGCCGTGTCACCTCTGTTTTGGGTAGAGCGAAGGCACCAGTGAGAGACAAACCTCCCTCCTCCAATGCCTTCACTCCCCACCCTTCACCCATCACCCCCAGGCACAGCGGCCCACAGGCCTGTCCTCGTTAGCATCGCAATTATGCCATGAGAATATTTCCTTTGCACGCACTGTCCCTGAGATTACAGCATTTTATCCACTAATGTTTTCCCATTGTGTCATAAAGGCCCTTCGTCCCTTTCAGCCCTCTGTTACCGAGAACGTCTTGAACACAACAAACAAGCCCATAAAAGATGTCTCTGCCTGAGAGATTTAAAGGTAGACTTAGTGATTCTATGCCTGTTTTCTTTCCTATTGAATCATATATTCGCTAACTGGCCACTTCATTAGGTACACATATCTTGTATCTACACTCACTTTTTTTATCAGCTCCACTGATCATACAGGAGCACTTTTTAGGTCTACACTTACAGACTGTAGATCATCTGTTTGTCTGTATACTTTATTATCCTCCTTTCACCTGTTATTCAGTGATCAGGACCACCAAAGAGCTGGCATTTTTATGCAATGATACTGATGTGGCGGTGGTGTGTTAGTGTGTGATGTGCTGGTATGAGTGGATCAGACACAGCAGACCTGAAGTTAGCTCGCTGTTCACTCTATTAGACACACCTGCCCCGTTGGTCAATCTCATAGATGTAAAGTCAGAGACAGCAGCTCATCTGTTGCTGCACAGTTTGTTTTGGTCCTTTAGTCCTTCATTGGTGGTCACAGTACACTTGGCTGGTTGATGCATCTTCACTCCAGTAATGACACTGAGGTGTTTAAAAACCTCAAAAGCTCTGCAGTGTCCACACAACACACACTAACACACCACCACCACATCAGTGTCACTGCAATGCTAAGAATGATCCATCCACCACCCAAATAACACCTGCTCTATCTATACGGTCAGTGGAGCTGATAAAATGGACATTGAGTGTAGATACAAGGTTTGTGTGCCCAATGAAGTGACCAGTGATTGTACATAATCTGTCTATATTTAATGTAAAATGCAGTTTTTTAAAGCCACCATAAATATGCAGTCTCTTTATTTTTTAACGTCTGACAGTAATCACTGCAGAAATAATGAACTCTCAATAATATTGGCTTGCATTTGAATTGACCACATGATATTAACATGAATGGCATGTTGTTATTGTTACTGAATGTATCCTATATTGTAATGCTCATGTAAACATCTGGTCTATGATCTTTAAATCCACACTATCTGTGGGATTTGGGGATATTACCCAGTGATTGTATCCTGTATGAATAAAACTGCTGTGTCAAATCCCCAACAGATTACATCACAGACCTCCCGCTTGATTAGTGCTGCAGTGTGTTACTAGAACAGATACATCATGACGTTTAACATGCCACAACAAAGTCAAAAGTTCACATGTACCCAGCTAACAATGTTTGGTTTGTAGAATGTTTAATAAACATTTACATTTACATTTTGAGGCATTTAGCAGATGCTCTTGTCCAGAGCAACTTACAAAAGTTCTTTGCTGTTTACCAGGACAGATGACTAGCTAGTTAGTCCAGTATAGAATCCAGAAGATACCTCAAACATAGATGCTGTCAAATACAAAAATCAGTAAGGATGCTTAGATACACAATAATAACCATACAGTCAATGACATTAAAGTAACATATTGGTTTATGTTTATTTTGTGTGTAAATGTGACCCCGCCAGGGAAAACCGGGTCAAAGTCATTTTTTTTTCAACTATGAGTCATTAGCATATTTGTAAAGTGTTCTGCCTCACACAAAGTTTCAGCCAATTATCTCTCATACTTTCAGAGATAGAGCATTCAGAGACACAGCATACTGAACCTCAACTCAGTTTATTTGTGTCACAACACATTAAATTCCAAATCGAATATAAAATTATTTTACTGACATATAAAGCCCTACATGGTCTTGGCCCTGAGTATTTACAAGACCTTATTTCCTATTATGAACCATCTCGTTTACTTAGATCACAGGGTGCTGCTTCTTGATAGTTCCCAGAATTCAGAAATCATCAGCAGGGCGAAGAGTCTTCTCTTATATGGCCCCTCATCTTTGGAATAACCTCCCAGACAATGTTCGGGACTCAGTCACAGTCTCAACCTTTAAGACTAGGCTGAAACCATATCTGTTTAGTTTAGCTTTAGATTAATTAATACTTTATATTATAGAAAGGTTGTAGGTCCAGGGGTGCACTGACGTAGGGATTTATAGTGGACTGAGATGCTGGGGCTGTCATACCACTGCTCACATGATCACTCAGGTTTGTTGACGGTGAGCAGAGGGATGCCAGTGTCTCGGGGAGCTCCCATGCCTGTTTACCTTCTGGCTCTCTCCTTTAAGGTAGGCTGTTCTAGATAGTTCTATCGGAGTCAATAGCCACACTCTGATATGTCTAATAATCCCTCTGCTCTATAAATCCAAACAGAACTAATTCAATCTTTTGTCTCTTTCCGAGTGAGTGACTGCCCACCGGTCCGGTCCAAGGCTGATGGAAGGCTGATTACTATTCTCTCCATGATGCTTTCCTGGATCAGATGCCCACCAACGACCAACTACTGTGGCCTGCTCCAGATACCCTACTCTACTGCCCACATTGGAGTTCAAATGGACTTTCTGGCCATTATAATTGCTCCCACTATCATCATCATTCCTGTCCCACTACTGTCACCATATAAGTTCACCTGAACATTACAACAAGATCATATGATTATGATTCACCACACACTTAGAATTAGCAGACCAGAGGAGGATGGGTCCCCCATGTGAGTCTGGTTCCTCCAAGGTTTCTTCCTCCAGCTCTGAGGGAGTTTTTCCTTGCCACTGTTGCTGTTGGCTTGCTCACTGGGGATTAGGGATTAATGATTTGATGTCTGTTATTACTAACCCTGTAAAGCTGCTTTGTGACATCAGTTGTAAAAAGTGCTTTATAAATACAATTTGATTGATTGATTGATTGATTGATTAATACAACAGAAACACTTAACAATTAATCAAAATAAATCCAAATATAGCAGAAATGAAGACTAAATGACAAAAATCGCTCTGTTTACTTTATCTGAAGACATCTGACCTACTCACGTTTGGTGGATGGATACATGAGCTCAAATACATTTCTACAGTGAAGAGAAGTAGTTCAGAAGCCAAATGACATCCAACAAGCTTGTGCACCTCCGCAGTAGAAGTAGTTCTACTTCTGGATTTGAGGGATCACAGAAACCTGTTTTTCAGGTAAAATCTGCAAATTCACTGAATGACTTACTGCAAAAAAACAACTTTTTTGGTGAATTTAAGTTTTGTTTTTGTTCAAAACATGTACAATGATAGATATCTGAGACTATTATCTTTCATTTACAGCAATAACACCAAGTGGCTAAATGTTGTCGCTAATGTGAGTGACAGGCTGAAAGACACAATATCTCAATAATTGCCCAGCGACTTTGGCCTGGTTTTCCCTGGCAGGGTCACAAATGTGTGTTAATTTTGTTTTAATAATGACTTTCTCTTTTATACTGCATTTTACCTTCTGTAAAGCACTTTGTAGCTTGTCTTGGAAAGGTGCTGTATAAATAAACACTTACTTACTAAAGTAATGACAATAAAGACATAAGTATAGTCGCAGTCGTTAGTGAGTACAGCATAAGAACTCTTGGAAGAGATGGGTCTTCAGTCGTCATTTGAAGACAGCAAATGATTCAGACAGGCAGGGGAAGTACATTCTACCATTTAGGTGCGAGAGCAGAGACAAGTCTGGATGCTTATCTTCCATGCTTCTTGAAGAACAGGGGGTCAAGCCAAGCTCTGCTTGAAGGTCGAAAGGCTCTTGTAGCAAAATTGAGATTTGACCATTGCCATCAAGTATGGAGGAGCTGGACCATTCTTGGCTTTGTAGGCCAACATCAGAGTTTTGATGGACAGCTACAGGCAGCAAATGAGAACAGAGCAGAGAAGTTACATGACTGTATTTCAGAGCATTGGAGATGAGTTGTGTCGCTGCATTCTCTCAGTTGTAGGGGCCTAATGGTAAACACAGGGAGACCAGCCTGGAGAGAGTTACAGTAGTCAAATCAAGAAATGATGAGGGACCGAGCAAGCACCTGTGTGCCCTCTCTGTAGAGAAAAGGTTGAATTCTCCGGATGTTCTGGAGGAGAAATCTGCATGTCTGAGTCAGGTTGCAACAGAACATTACAGATGTTAACAATGTGGCTCTAGATGTTTGTAGAATGTTTTTATTTAACGTTTTTTTAATGTTGCTGTAACATCACCTACAATATGTTAAAATACTGGCCTTATGCACAGATTAATTCAACTGTATTGAAGAAAAACCTTTCAGGTGTTACCACAAATAAAAAATAATAATAAATAAACTGATTATTTATTAGAGATTAATTATTTGAAGGAAACATGACCTGACTTGGCTTTACACTGTCTGTGTTGAACATCCTCCAGCTCAAATTAACTGCTGACTCCTCCCTCTCTTCCACTCAAATAAGCTGACATCATGATATTCAAAACCAATCAAAACACTCAGTAATGTTACTTCAAATGTCAAACGTTAGTGTCTGTCTAACTGGGAATGTTCTGTGAGAAACATTCATAAAACATAATGAAAATTGTTTCAGCTAACTTTCCTGGAACCTTTTAAAAACACTGCTGAATGTTCTTATAATGTTCTGTTAGCTGGGTAGTAGCAGTGTTAATAAAGGCAGGGCTGCTGCAATCATCCAGGCTTTCTGAGGGCTTTTATAGACCAAATAAAGATCAACCGTAGGCTACTCCATAACATTTAACAAGGATGTAATCTACACAGATTTCCATGAGTCTACACTTTCCATATGTGCTTTGTACACCAACCAACCATAACAGTGAAACCACTGACAAGTTAAATTAATAAGAAACAATGACACCTATCAAGGAATCTTCAAAAGCTTACTGTTCCCTGGCTAATATCCTCTATTAGGCAACAAGTGAACAATCTGTTTTTGAAAATGTTAGAATCTTCAAATCTCAGCAATGGACAAACTATGATGATAAGACAACTGTGTGAGAGTATCTCCAAAATTGTAGGTCTTCCAATATGCACGGTCCAGTCCCTCAAATGATCTCCTGTAGCACAATTTGCTGAAAAACTCTGATAGAAAGAACACACTTTACAAAGGGGTAACCCCATCTCACCATCAAAAGTGCCTAAAATGGGCATTTGAGCATCAAACATGGTTTACGAAGCAATGAAAGAAAGTGAATAATTTTCTCTTTTGTATTATGTGAACAGCCTATAGGTTCCCTGGTGCTTGCCTATAAAGCAAGAAATGGACCAGGTCCTCTCTACACAATGGCAATGGTCAAGTCTTGAGTTGCACCTTGGACCCTTTGAGCTTCTAATACAGCTTTGCTTGACCCGCCATACTTCAAGACACCTGGAAAGTAGCATCAAAACTCTTCTTTGTTCTAGCACCCAGGTGGTGGAACAAACTCCCACTGACTGTTCAAACAGCAGAGTCCCCCACAGTCTTCAAACACTTGTTGAACCCTTAAGCGAGCACTAGTTTACATCTCTTATTGTAAAGCTCTTGTATTGTGTATAATTGTGTATATTTCCTTCCTTCTAGGTGTTAGTAGGTTTTGTTCTAACAGTAGAGTAGTTTGGGCTCTAACCTGTTTGAACTAGCAAAGATGATTCTCTTAATGGAATCAAAGCATTGTTGTACGTTGCTCTGGATAAGAGCGTCTGCCAAATGCTGTAAATGTAAATGTTGCTTTCCTGGATAAGTGATGACGCCATGATGTACTATGGGAAGAAGGAAAGCTGGAGGAGTCAGTGTGATTCTCTGGACAATGTTCTGAAACCTTGAGTCCTGGTCTTCATGTGGATATTACTTTGACTACCACCTACCAAAACTTTACAGAACAAGTGCATTCTTGATTGGCAGTGGTATTCCCTACTGGCAGTGGCATCTTTCAGCAGGACAACATGTCCTGCCACACAGGAAAAATTGAACCAGCGTTGGTGGTGATTTGGCCTCAACATTCTCCAGATCTCAATCTGATTGAGCATTTTGTAGGATATTTTGTAGAATCAAGTCTGCTCCATGACTGCTTCACCTTGCAATATAGGATCTGCTGCTGGCCTTACTGTCAGATACCACAGGACAGTTTCAGAGATCTTGATGGATCAAGTGCCATGAGGGTGAGCAACACACTATTAGGCACAGTGTCCACCCAGACTAACAGGAACTTAAAAGTCTACAAAGAGATTTTGGCTGCAGAAGACTGTAAAGAAACTGCTCAGATGATGACATGCCAGTCACATTTTGAAGCCATGCTTTACAATAGAAAATTACGGTCTTGAAGTGGTGTGTATAAAATAAATAAATACACTTGCTTTGACATTTTCCTAAAACAATAAACAGAGATCACTTTTAAGTACACGTGTCCTGGTGGAAGACTTCTGAAGAATAAGGTTTCTTTCTATTCTTTATGACCTCATATACAACTATTGGTAACATTCACATTTATGTGGCAGCTGATGGATTATTGTTTTAATTTAAGGACAATATTCTCTATATTATTATACACTATATGACCAAATGTTTGTGGACACTCCTTTTTTATTAATGTATTCAGTTAGATTTCATTGCAACCATTGCTAACACAGATGCACACACACACACACACACACACACACACCCACACACACACACACACACACACACACGGCTGGTTTAGTCATTGTACTGCCATTAGAATATGACTCTCTGGAGCAGATAAACCTGAAACTATTGGCACCAGAAGTGGGATAGAGTGTTATAAAGTCCCCCAGCATTGAGGTGTGTAGCAGTTGAACTGTGTTATCTGGTATGATGGTGCTTTATCCAGTACTTTCAGGATAAGGTGGGGTGGTGATCGTCCAATACCCTGATTTCACTCTCACCAACACTGCTGTTGCTGAATGCAATCAAATCCTCACAGCAATGTTATAGTACAAAGACTTTGCCTGGACAATTGCGCCAACAAAACCAGGACAAAAGCCTCAATTTCAGAAAAAAAAAACTAAACAATAAATGAGTAGGTGTTCCAATACTTTTTTCTCATAGCAGCTGATTTGTAGCTCTGAGAACTTGCACTTCTTCCTTATTTTCACATTTCAGACTGACAGAAGGTAAGCGATATCCATTTAAAGCCTAGAGATTGTGATATCATTTAATGTTCCATTTGATAAGTGTCAAATGATAGAGTTTTATTCAGTGTGCTGAAAAATGCTGTCTGTGGTTGTCAGCTGGATGTAGACATGTTTGTTATGGTTTTGCTAGAGCCGGTGCACTGCTTTATCCACACTTTGATATCTGTATCACAGAGATGTTAACACACACACACACACACACACACACATAGAGCTAAACAGTCATATTAGTGAACACAGCCTGTCTGACAGGTGTTCGAGACAGAGAGAGAGAGCGAGCGAGAGAGAAAAAAGAGAGGCAGGAAAAGGCACACACACACACACACACACACACACTCACAGCATGCACACAGACACACACAGCATGCACCTGAAGCTGTCAGTGTTTTGATAGGTGATCAAGGCTGCCGCTGCACCTCTAACAACCATATGGTGTAATAAGGGAAGACATGGTTTCGTTTCTCTCTCTCTCTCTCTCTCTCTCTCTCTTTCTCTCTCTCCCCCCCCCCCCGATCTGGAGTCCTGGTTGCACCAACAGGCCGTAATTATTTGATCCAGAACCAAAAAAGTGTCTATTTCTGTTTTCTAAATCTAATCTCTGTTAATAATTTACCGTCTCAATGATGTTATGATTACATGACTTACATTGACTTGTTTCATTTAGCAGTCTCATTTACTCTCTCTATGTCTCAGCTGTTCTTGCCTCTGCTGCTGATACTGGCTCATCCAAATTTGTGTATTCGTGCTTAGTGCAGTTTCACTTATGTCCCTGAAGAAATGTATGAAGCCTTGACTAAATGACTTGGGTAGTTAATATTCATCACCTCTCATAGTCACTTTGGGCTAATTTCAGTCTTCTCTGGAAACATCTATCAGTATCTAACATATTTCACAGATTTAAGGAGATTAAAAGGCATAAGTAGCCACATCAAAGGCCTTTTATTGCAACAATGGCTCTAGAACTGGAGAGAGAAGCTGATCTAAGCAGGTCTCCATGTTGATAGTACTTGGATGGGAGACCTCTAAGGAAACTTGTGTGGTTGTTGAAAGTGGTGTTGGTGGGGACAACAGGAAGTGCAATTCCTGTGTTTTTTGTGGATCCCAATGCCACAGTGCAGTGTACAACCCAGAGAACTTCTGTGACATACATTAGAGAGTCATCTCAACCAGATGAGGAGAGAGTTTTTAAAGATGGAGATGATTAGGAGTTGAACATTAAACCAGAACTTCAAGGTAACACTCCTACTCTTCTAGAGGAAATGATCACTGAACCTGGCATTTACATTTCTGTCTAAAAAAGACCATTTGTATGAATGAATGAATGATTGTTACACTTATATAGTGCCTTTCTCAAACCCAAGGACGCTTTACAATAAACACACTCCATTTACACACATTCAATCACACACACCGGCGAGAAGCGGCAGCCAATTGCGTACAGCGTACTCTCAACCGGAATTGACCGTCCACCTGGAGGACTGCATCGAGCACTAGGGGGATCACCCAGGACAGAGTGCCAACCATACATACACACAGACATACACACACATACATACACACCTGGGTAATTTTTTTTTTTTTTTTGAGTAGCCAATTCACCTGATCTCCATGTTTTTGGACTGTGGGAGGAAACCAGAGACCCTGGAGGAAACCCACGCAGACACAGGGAGAACATGGAAACTCCGCTCAGATGCGGACTCGAACCCAAGACCTCAGCGCTGAGAGGCGAACGTGCTAACCACTAAGCCACCGTGCCGCCCAATACAATACAATGTACATTAATGCTGTTAACTAAAACACAGATTTGTAAATAAACAGAAGTAGGTTTAAGTACAACATGGAATTATCTATTAAGTTAGTTGAAGGATGTATCAATTCTTAAAAACATTAAGGTTCACATTCAAACTGAAGAAAAAATAATTTAACTTTACACTTACTATCCAGTAGGCCTACATTTTACACCTGAAATTCAACTTTACATCCACTTAACAGTTTTAAATGTACACACAGAAAGCTGCAAACAATGGAACTTGTGGGCAACCAAACGTCCTGTTGCCTCAGCCTGCCCTACAACTGTTGAACTAACAAGAAAGGGCCTCAAACACCTGTAGATTGTTGGCCGTTTGTTGTTCCACTCAGTCAGTGATTTCTGGCCAAGTGTTTAGATTGATCACACATCGCAGATGGCCTCTCCCACGCAGTGTGACCCCAGACACACTTGCAGAGTTATTTATGATTTTAAAGTGATGGATTAATAAACTCATACTGACGAGAAGGAACTGGTTCCAGAATGGAAGTGTTGACTGGAATTCATTTGATGTCATATTCCCTTCACATGGGACATTAATAGGATCACTAGAACTTAATATTGTACTGTGCAAAAGTACATACATTTAATAACAATCAATAATTACAGTCTGTCAAACACTAAGATAAGATAAGAGATAAGATAATGTTTATTTGTCATTGTGCAAGTACAAGTACAAGTACAACAAAACAGAGGCCCCAACATTTGCATTTGCATTTGCCAGGAGGGCAGCCAATTACGGCGCTCACCTAGGTTTTTTTTTTTTTTTTTTTTTTTTTTTTTTTTTTTTTTTTTTTTTAAGATAAGATTTTAAGATAAGATTGCACTATTCAAACACATTAGGATACTAAACATCATTGCAATGAAATTAATGACATTTTATTGTTTGGATAAACATAAGCTCACCACCAACATTTTGAATGAAGTTGATTATAACTACAAATAATATTGAACTAACATGAGAATATGTTTGGAAAGGGTTAATGCAGAATGCTTAATGTTGTTTTAAATAAATTCTAGTCAGATCAATAGATAAAAGTGAATGATCTAATTTCCTACAATGTTTGCATAGTATCACACATATCATCACACATAACCCCTAAGAAATGCATGAAACCTTGATAAAATGATATCATTAGATCAAGTTATGAAAATCCAAGGTTCATCACAGTATTTACATAAGCTTTACTACTGTGATCCACGACTAATGACTTCTTTTAACCCTTTGGAATCAATGGACAGGCCTGCAAGAACAAAACCAAAATTCTGTATAAACACTTAAATAACTCTTACTACTCTGATAAATAATTTTATCCTAGAAACAAAATGACATATACCCCAGAAACCTTAAAGCTTATATATATATATATACAGGTTTAAATCAAATATATTTTCAAATTCTTGTGACAGGAGCTTAAATAAGCAGAGACACATCTGTGAGAAGGATTCAGACAGCTGTGCATATTTTCCACCAAAAGATGATGTGATAATGACATGGTAGTTCCAGTGGCGTGGAATGTGGATTCAACAAAGTCCACTCACCTGAGGTGATCCTGAACAAAAGACTTCTCACCTGATTGTTCACACCTATCTCATAAATATCCAATGTAGGGTTAGTGTCTGAGTGAAAACAGAGTGTCACCTTACATTTGTTAAGCTTTAGAAATAAAACCACATGCAATGTCTAAAAACTGTAATGACCAGTGTGAAGCCAACACCTCTGTTTATTCAGTTCTGAGCTCAAACGTCTTGGCTAGAAATGTTTAGAGTGTGTTTTTCAGAATCAGCACATCTGAAAATAGGTTTTTGGAAAGTCTACGTTTAGTGCAGATTTAATCAAAATATAGATTTATGACACTGTTACTGTTTTGACACTGTTGTTGCTGAGTTTGTGCTGAACAAAAACCTGTGTAACACTTTGGGAAAATACCATCAGGGTTAAATTGCATTGTGATTATTTTACTCTTTACATTTGCATTATTTTGTAACACCCAAACAAAATACAGAAGAAAACTGTTGAGATATTTCTCCTGAGAAAGTCACCTTGAGTCTCACTAGAGATCTCGATAAAGTCTCACTTTGTACTCAGATTTTCTAAAAACAAGACCCTCAACATGATGTCAACCAAGAAGAAGAGTCCTCTCATTGATAATGCTGTGAATAACTCATATCTCCAATTTGTTCCTCGCTGTTTCTCATAAGAAGTTTGGCTTTAAGTCTCCTGAGCCACAAACAGGCAACATCTCAGTGATACAGTTCTCCTCTGGGGTAATGCATTACATCGTTACAGGACAAAATAATCATGGCACTGAGTTGAGTTACTATGTACCCCAACCCTGATCCTTTGTGTGTGTGTGTGTGTGTGTGTGTGTGTGTGTGAGAGAGAGAGAGAGAGTCTCTGAGTCTGTGTGTGGTCTCTGAGACAAAGTGGCATTTCTGTAATCAGAAGCCACCCCCATAATCTCTGGAAACACACACACAGACAGAGAAATGTGTGACTTGAGCGTCTATCTGCTCTTCTGTTGACACGTATAGAGCTGATGTGTGCGTTGCACTGTATGACCTAAAATAGACATGCTTCATATTCTCCCACACACACAGACACACACACACACACACACATACACACACACACATCTTTTACTGTCACGGCCCTTACTTCAGACAGATGTATGGTGTATGTTTTGACACTTCGTCCCGAAAGGCGCTACTCTGTGACACTGCCTCTCTCTCTCGTTCGCTCTCTCTCACCCCTTCTTCTTCTCCTTCCCTCTTTCCGTCCCTCGGCGCTAATCATTTGATTTTCTGCCTGAATATTTCCAAATTGAATTAAGCGGATGAGAGGTGTTAAGAGCACTGGTACCACCTTACAGCCTTTACACCTCTTGCACTGGAAGGGCACCTCTATATCTTGCTCTCTCTTTCTCCCTCTCTCTCGTTCTCTCTTTCCCCTCTTTTTTGACATGCTGTAGTCTGCAGAGAGTTTTTTTTCTCTTTCTGCACTTTCTTTCTTATTTCTTTCTAACTAATGGCTTGGCTGTTTCCATTTCCAGCTAAAAATCCACATCTGCGGCTGCTCAATGTACTCAGTCTTCTATGGTAGAAGGTGAGATTGAACAGTGTCATCAAATTTTAGCTCAGTTTTGAAGTCTCACAAGAACTTGACACTGAGTTTATACACAGCTGTTTAGCCTCTGCTGGAAGCTTTGCTATTATGTTGTGCACAGCATCAAGGGATGTAGGAACTTGGCGCATATGTGCTTGAAGCTAGCATTAGCATTACAGTACTTTTTGTTAATCAAATACATAATGTAGCTGAAAAGTGTGCACATACATTGAATTAATTAATAGGCTTTATTGAGGTTGTTTATGGATTAAAATTATATCAACAATATTCCCACATCCCATGATGCCTTATGCAAAATATGTGCTAAACATCTGGTGGAGAGTAAATAGCTGTAGTAAAACCTATAAACTCACCATCAACAACTTGTGGGAGACACCAAAGCTGAGCTAAAAATGGTGACATCTGTCATTTCATTAATTACCCTCACTGATATTGAGACTTGTGCTTTTGGGAGTGCAAACAACAGACTTTATTAATTAAGGTTCTCATTGGCTAATAAAAAAAATATATATAAATATGAATTGTAAAAGACAAAAACATATGATCTGAGCCAACATGGTCTGAGCCTTAATACACCTTAGATTGATGTAAAGTTTGCATTTACATGAAATAAAATCTTCCGCCATATTGCTTTGCTGTTCATGTCTTTTTAGCTAGCTAACTTAGGGTGACCACATCAAATACAAAGACATTTCAAAAAAGTTGTACACTATGCATATGGCTGACACTTACAGTACCCTCCATAATTATTGGCACCCCTAGTTAAAATGTGTTAAAAGCCTTAAAATATATTTTTTTTATTGCAGAAGCATAATCTCATTCTGAAAAAAGTTTAGAAAAAAGCAACCTTCAACTCAAGTGAAAAAAAAAAATAAAATAAAGAAAAAATCCTGACTAAGAAATAATTATTTCCCATGAAGTGACCTGTTCCACAATTATTGGCACCCTTAACAGTACCTTGGAAATAAATGTATTTGAACCATTTATGTCCTTTCTACTGTAGTTTATGAAGTGGATCAAAGTATCTAGGAACCTTTAATTAGTAATTCATCACTTCCTGTTTCCCTGGGGTATAAATATGGATTTACACAGAGGCCTATTTCTCTTACTCTTAAACATGGGAAAGACAAGAGAACACACTATTCAAGTAAGGCAAGTGTCGACCTTCATAAATCAGGCAATGGCTACAAGAATTTTTTTTTCCTAGATTCCTTTATCTAGTCAGAGCAATCATCAAAAAGTTCAAAACATCTGGAATTGTGACAAACAAGCCGAGAAGGATGGTAAGAGAAGTAAAACATTCTCCAAAGCTCACTGTAAGAGAATTAAATCAAATGGTAGCATCTTGGGGTTACGAGGTCTCCCAAACAACCATCAGGCGCTCTCTACATGCCAACAAGCTGTTGGGGAGGCATGCATGGAGAAAGCCTTTTCTGAGTTATACTCATAAGCATAAATGGGTGGAGCTTGCCAAGCGGTACTGGGATTTTAACTGGAACCGTGTGCTTTGGTCAGATGAGACCAAGTTATAGCTTTTTGGCAACAAACACTCTAAGTGGGTCTGGCATAACACCAAGGATGAGTATGCAGAAAAACACCTCATGCGCATTGTTAAGTATGGGGGAGGATCAGTGATGCTGTGGGCCTGTTTCTCCTCCAAAGGACCTGGGAATCTTGTAAGGATACATGGGATGATGAACTCTTTGAAATATCAGGACATTTTGAAGAATCTGAATCTGGTGGCCTCTGCCCAAAAGCTGAAGATGGGTCATCACTGAGTCTTTTCAGCAAGATAATGACCCTAAACATGTGGCCAAAACTCCTCTTATGACCATCTCAGTACCCAGACCTCAACCCAATATAAAACCTATGGGGTGAGCTGAAGAGGAGTGCATAGGTGAAGACCCAGGACTCTGGATGATTTAGAGAAGTTGTGCAAAGAGGAATGGTCGAAGATCCCTCTTTCTGTATTCTCCCATCTTGTGAAGAGTTATAGGAGAAGATTAAGTGCTGTGTTTTTTGGCAAAAGGAGGTTGTACAAAGTACTAAAACCAGGAGTGTCAGTAATTGTGGCACACATGGTTACATTTAAAAGATTTCTTAATGTGTGATTTTTTTTACCAATTAAAGGCACTTGAATTAAACCTTAGATGTTTCTCTTTTTTGCATTGTTGTTCTATATTATTTAAAAAATAATAATCATTTATTAGAAGCCAAAGAGCACTTCTTAACTAGGGGTGCCAATAATTATGGAGGGTGTTGTATATAAAAAATAGATTTTTTGGATCTTAACAACACTAACATGCAGAAAAAACACTGGCCATAAATGCTATTTGAACATATTTGAATATTTCAAATATGCAAAAACAAAATTATACATTGTGTACACACCACCATTCTTCCAATCAAAATACTGAATGAGCAGAAGGAATACTGCTTCCCGATTGCTGCCATCAGTAGACATGTCACAGTAAGGAATATCAAAGTGCTTCTAGACTAGGGATCGGCAACCTATAACACTAAAAGTGTCATCTGGACGTGGTTTCCACATTAAAGAAAACACTGGGACTAGCAAATACTTTTTGACATTTAAAATTAAGATAACACTGTATATACTGTTTTTTTGTGCTTGAACATACATTTTATTATTATTATTAATTATTAATAAATATTGACAAATTATAATTTATATTTTATTAATAATACTAATAATAACTATTAAATGTTATTATATATATTACAATTAATAATAATGTTAATAAAATTTATATTAATCATTAATAAAATATTAATACATTATTACATATAAAAAAATAATAAACTGTTAAAAGCACGTAGCATAACATTATCACCCAATCCTTTTCAGTCAACTTCACTTCAGCTCATTATCACCAGTGTTACACTTATGTTTGGACTCTATGGTCAATAGATCTTATTTACACAGAATTATACCTCATTTTTGAGTAAAAAATAAGCAGAAATTCTGAATTATTTTGACAATAGTTAAACTTAGAGGCATGTAAATGGAAGGCTTATCACAGGCTGGTAGACACACACACACACAGATACAGACTGAAATGTTGTTGAATTTTAATATGAAACCTCTGAAATTAAAATACGTCTAGCTGGCGTGACACAGGCAGAACAAACGCTCAATATATTAACAACTTACAGGTGAAAACTCGCTGCTTGCCAAACTGCAGTCCAGATGCTGCTTGAGGGAGTGACAGCGGCGACGGCCAATCACACATTAGCAAGAAATGCCAGAGCCAATCATTGAGCTTGTGTGCGGCCTAAAGGTTTCAGATTGAATGCTTGGATTTCTGCTGGGTCCTAATGCTCGCCCATCTGCATTTATTATAGTGTAACATCTCACTCAAGCGAACTGAACAGAGGGAGGGTGAGACTAGTTTGTGAACGAAACGCTTCTTGAGTAAAACAAAATCCCAGACGTTTGTGAAATTCCACCCGGACATGTTTTTTATGTCTCAAAAAGAGGACATGTCCTGGTAGAAGAAGACGTCTGGTCACCCTAGGTAACTAGTCTGCGCTTGGTGGTACATTGATAGTTATTAGACTAACATTTGCTAATTCCATCTGTTCCTATGTAAATCCACAGACCTTGGTTACGTTACAGCGCTAAACCAATTTAACTCACTTTTATAAAGTCTTAGTTTACTTAGCTTAGCTAAGCTACAATTAGCTAAGCTAGCATTAGCTAATTAGCTTATTGCTCATACAAAACAGGCACCAGTGTCTGCCGTCAGCCCCATTTTGTCCCAGTTGCCTGTTGTTAGTCATGCATCTTATAAGACAAAACAGGCTAAAGTTATTCCAATAGTACAACGTCTTACACACTAGGCGATCACTAAATAAACATATCCTGTTAATAAAAAAAAATATCAGAATAATGGCAAATGAGCAAATCAATATGGCGGAGGTTTGACCTGCACTCGGGTGATGACGCAAAATCAGTGGTTTCCAAACTAGTGTAAAATGGCCTCAATACATTGTTTAGACATTTGGTCAGAGGATTTGAGAAAGTCATCCCTGCAACGTTTTCATTGTGAGACTGATGTGGAAGTTATGGTGAGAGAGCTGTGAGTTCACATTGTGAGAGGCTCATTACTGCTCTTGTAAAGGTTATTCACTCTCACTTTATGACTGACATGCTAATGCCACACAGATCACCTTCAGGAACGGAATAACAGTAGCAGCAGCTGTGAACGAATGTTCGACATGTTTGAAAATTTCTCTTAACGATGTGCGAGAAGAAACTAACACACGTCTCTTCGAGAGCAGTGTCATGATCTCTCTCTCTATCTCTCTATCTCTCTCACACACACACACACACACACACACACTATTCACAAATTCGTACATCAGTCACTCTTTTATGTGTGTGCAGATTGGATTTTGCTTTTAACCTTTCAGGCTGTATTACAGTCCAGGGTTTTATTAAAGAGCGCCGTTAGCTCATGTGTGTACATTGAGGTGTGTGTGTGTGTGTGTGTGTGTGTGTGTGTGTGTGTGTGTGTGTGTGTGCGAGTGCGTGTGAGAGTAAGTAAAATGGCTGAAGACAGAGTGTGAATTTTGTGTTTGAGTTGAGAGGATGAGCAGTAAATCTGTCTAAACAGTGCCTTGCTAACAGGCTGCTTTGCTAACATGCTAACAGTCTGCTCAGTTGAAAGAGAAACAAACTCCTTTGAGATCCGGCATCAAAACACTTAAAAGTGCTTACATAACATCACATTGCATCTTGCACATTAAAACAACTGCAGTCCTATAAATGGACTTAGGATAGTTGATGTTATACAAATACAGCTACTTTTGAAACTCCAGGGTGTCTCAAAAGTAATGAAACACTCATATAAAATAGTTTTGCAGATGTAGATACAGTTTAAGACTCAAGCATAGGAGGAAACCTGTTAAACCATGTGATCAACATGATGGCCATCTTGACTTCTGCCATCTTGGATTCAAGTTCACATCAAACTATCAGAAAATGTCATTGGTGTGTTTAATTGTCATTGTAATTTCAGTCATTCTCATGTTAATCATTGAAGGATGCCGTTGTCAGAGACTACAAAGGAGTATTCCCAAAAGTGGATTGGCTACCATACTTTCCTGATTCAACTCTTTGGATTTCTGTCTGTGAGCTCATGTCATGTTGTTTGTTTACTCTGTGAAGATACAGAATTGGCAGAATTGTTGGTGGTTGTGCTAGCATTCATCCAAAAGTTTTGGTGAAATTTCATGAGAGGCAGCTGTGGTCTGGTGGTTAGAGAACTGGGCTTGTGATCTGAAGGTTGCCTGTTTGATTCCCAGGTCCAACAGGTCATGACTGAAGTGCCCTTGAGCAAGGCACCTAACCTCTGGCTGCTCCCGGGCGCTGTGACTAGGGCTGCCCACCCACGTGTGCTCACTGCCCCCTAGTGTGTGTTCACTAGTGTGTGAATGTGTGTTTCACTGTACGGATTGGGTTAAACTGCGGAGAATTAATTTCCTAAGTGTGTAAAAAGCACAAGGATCAAAACAGTACTCTAAATCTAAAAAATGAGTAATAGGTGAAAAGGATGGCCTTAATGCTCAAACATAGTGGCCATCATTTCAAATCTGTAACCCTTATTGTCATTTCATATAAAATCAGTTTTAATGTGAGAATGAATAAAGTTACACTGACATGAGGGACATCAGTGTTTTCCTGAGGTTTGATATGTCACCTTCACATTTTAAGTAGAATCCAAAATTGTGGTATTAAAGATGGTTGTCATGTTGGTGGTATTGTTTCCCCCACAGCTTGTATCTAACCTGGATCACCTTCTGCCAAACCGTTTTTATTTTTCATGTGTGTTTCCTTACTTTTGAGACTCTCATATTGTTTTGCAGCAACTCTATGTGGACTGGATTAATTGCACTGCATCTTACTAGCTGACTATATGCAAACAATTATAAGTTTGGGCACCCTGCTTGATCAGTTCTTAGTAACACTCTCTTATATCACAACTTGTAAATAACTGCATGTTTGTCTTTTCTTTATTAACTCTATAATTGTATAAAACATGACATGATTCATTATTGAGAATTTCAGATATGTATAAATATTGTAGCGTATACAATTCAGCATAAATCAGAGCTGGAATTGTGCATTCGAGCAATAGGTCTGGACTGAACTGGTGGTGGAGCACTAGGGAAGGAATGAACATTGCCAGGAAGTCTCTTCGCCCCCTGGAAAGAAGATTGCTGGGAAACTTCTCCCACACTTACTTTTTTGGGCAATTAATAGTTAAATTACACATATTACAAAGAGATGATTTGTCTGGATATGCTAAAATCAAGAACTGGTCATTCCATCTATAGACAAGGATAACCTGAACCACACGAGGAGACCATTGCTGTTCACCGTGACATTCTCACCAATCACACCACTCACTTTCAGATGATATAACTTAAACAATGGATCGCCCCCGTGCTCCCTCGCAAAAACTTTCACATGAGAAATCCGCTCTCTTCCTCTCTCTCAGTGAGCGAAAGCCTCCGCACATCCCTTTCTCATTATACCTCAATAAATTCAGCTTTGGGTCGGCTATTTTTAACAGTCACTGCCACACGCCCCCCTTAACGCAGGCCGTGAGACATTTTTCTTCTCTGTTTTGTCCCTTGTTCACTCTCCTTTTTATAAAAAAAAATCACTGCAGTGCTTGCCCAGGAACCACTTGTTCAAACTTTGGTTGGTGTGGGTTGAAAATAAAGTGTGTGTACATCCATACAAGTGTGTCTAACCATGATGAGTGTGTGTGTGTTTGGCATACACATAGGCAGTATGGTCAGTGTGGGTTGGTTTCTTCTCAAATGACCATGCTGACCATCTCTTATGCTAAATGGAATGTATCCAGTGGACAACAGATCTCTTGTTGGACACATCTACTGTTGAGAATCTCTAAAAGGCCATGGAGCCTCTTCACATTTAGCTGCTTATTGAGCTAATAAGAAGTATAGGGAAATGCATCAAAAGTGTAATCAAAAAAGTATACGCACAAATGTATATATATTGGAGACCCATTGATGTCTGTCCACTTAGATACTTCAGGATGGTGGTTTCATTGGAGATACAACTGTGAAAATCTTCGGCAATCTTCTTCCCAGATGTAGTCAGTCAAGCAAGCCATAATTGAAGTTCAGTCCAAAAAACATGGAGATCAGGTGAATTGGCTACTCTAAAAATTACCCTGGTGTGTATGAATGTGTATGTCTGTGTATGTATGTATGTATGTGTGTATGTATGTATGCCCAGATATGGTTGGCACTCTGTCCTGGGTGATCCCCCTAGTGCTCGATGCAGTCCTCCAGGTGGACGGTCACTTCCGGTTGAGAGTACGCTGTGCGCGATTAGGCTGCCGCTTCTCACCGGTGTTTGTGGTTGAGTGTGTGTAAATGGAGTGTGTTGATTGTAAAGCGTCCTTGGGTATCTAGAAAGGCGCTATATAAGTGTAACGTTCCTTCCTTCCTTCCTTCATTATTTACAACAGTCCTTGCTAATAAACACACCTCAATAGTCACCCAAATGGCCAAAACATTTTTACAGTTTTTGGAAAGAAAATAAGTAAACTCCAAACAATGTTCTCTTTAATATGGTAAACTCAGATGTCATTGATGAGTCAAGACAGATTTGGAGCCCAAATGTTGCTTCCTATATTTAGAACTGAAGCTGCAAGGCTAAAATTGCTAACAAACAATAGAATTCAGTAGTCACCCAGTAGTAGGATTCAAGGATTCAAGGAGACTATAGCCCAGTTGCTATAGAAATTTGCCACAATGGATCACCCAAACATCACATTTACATTTTTTCTCACTTATACCAAGTATAGTGGATTCGCAAAAAAATATGTTCAAATTTGGCTTTTTCAGTTAAGAAACTCTAGAACCAAACAGTCACCTAAATAGTCATCAAACAAAATACATCACCAAACCTCTCTCAACCTGCTCAAACCACATCCAGATCTTAGTCTACCAGACTAGTTGATGTACAGGGGTTAGACAATGAAACTGAAACAGCTGGTTTTAGACCACAATAATTTATTAGTAGGTGTTGGGCCTGCTTTTGCAACCAATACAGCGTCAATTCTTCTTGGGAATGACATACACAAGTCCTGCACAGTGGTCAGAGGGATTTGAAGCCATTCTTCTTGCAGGATAGTGGTCAGGTCACTACGTGATGCTGGTGGAGGAAACCGTTTCCTGACTCGCTCCTCCAAAACACCCCAAAGTGGCTCAATAATATTTAGACACAAAGACTTGCTGTCTTGGTCACAGATGCGCCAGCAAGACGTGCAGCAACAATTTGTCCTCTTTTGAACTCTGGTACGTCACCATAATGTTGTGTGCATTGTAATATACTATATAAC
>BRDA01020317.1:0-18117 GCA_036984385.1 Crenuchus spilurus
TGACTTGGAGTTACATTGTGTTGTTTAAGTGTTGGCTGTTGACCATAATCATCAACATTAAAAGAAATAAACACTTGAAATAGACTCTGTGTAATGAATCTATATAATATGACTTTCACTTTTTGAATTACATTACTGAAAAATATATACTTTTTGATGATATTCTAATTTTTTTAGATGCAACTCTACATATACCAGTCTTAAATCCACAGTAACAAAATCAGTCTAATTCCAAGGGTCGAAGACGGGTTGAGAATGGTCGTGTAAGTATGCAAAAGTTCAGATACCTCTGGTTAAATACATTTTTGACAGTAGAAAGGTTGAGGCACATTTATTGTGTTGCATTTTAAATTTTTTGTTCAGTAAATTAAATACAGTAAATACATGAAATCTGCACAAAAATGTGTAGAAACATGTCATATATAATATAATATAACTGGGGCTATTCAAACTTGCATAGGACTGTATAAATCAATTGACTTGTTCTATTCACTTGCCAAATTTGGCCCAAATATGGGTGATAACAGGGGATAAAACATTGCACTTTCATTAACATCAAATACCACTCGCTCTGAAAAACAGACAGTATCACAATGCGCTGCATGGCTGTTGTCTGCTGTCGATATGTACTCTGTCTTTGTTTTCATTCGTTCCTAAATGTTGCTGTCCGTAGGTCATAGGATCACTCTCAAGTTTATCGACTTGCAGTGTTTTCTCTCTCTCTCTGGGTGAGGTCTTCCCCTGTTGGCTGTCGTTCAGCCAAGCTGTCATTCCTGAGCCTCCCACCCTGGCTCAGTGCTGATGTGGGGCATGCACGGGGGCATTTGTGCCAGGCATCTGCCAAACGAGCAGGAAACTGTCAGCGCCTCAGCCTGTCTGTCAGTGAGTAATTGGCACGCATTGGAACAGACATATGCAGGTGGCTGTCTCTATACTGAGGTGCCTTCTTTTCCCCCCTCCAGCAGGCCCCCTGAGATGAGATTGAGCCGTGCCCCCCCATCCCCCCCATTGCTCCAGGCTGTATGTATATATGCATTACAGCCAATATCCTGCTCTCGCCCACAAACTTTAAGTGCCTGAATAAAATATAATTGGCCGTCTGGAGGCGCACGCTATATGACATACGTTTGTTTCGAACCGTGAGCATTTATTTCTTAAGAAAGGCCCATTTCACTCTCTCTCTCTCTCTCTCTCCCACTTTCTTTAGTTTTTGTAACAGATGGCATTTGTCCGCAGGTCCTGAGCAACTAGCGCCTCCCGGAGAATGGCAGAGTTAAAATTCAGCAGCATATGTGATCCAGCAGGGGTGTTAGTCACGGTGCACTAGCCAAATCCCAAACAGGTTGTAAAACCAGGTCTGCCTCTAGTCCCTCTGTCTAGATTCCCTGGTGTCTCACAAAAAATCCTGCTTTCTCCTGGTGTATAGAGATTTGCAGAATATGCATTGCTACCGGTTACCTGTCAAAAATGGCATGACAGAGTTACTGACCAGAACACAAGGATTCTGCACCATTACAGCAGATGAAGCACTACAGACAGGTCTGTCCAGACTGTGAGACAGGCCTACATACAGGAGAATGGGCCACTCACAATGCATTTTGATTTGTGCTCAGATTTTTTTGGACATATTGTGCTGCATTAACTCCAATTCCAATGCATACTGTAAATAATTTAGTCAAAAGTGAGTGGCTCAGCAGGCTAAGACGCTGACACTATGACCAGAGGATCGCGAGTTTGAATCCTGGTCATTCTGTTTGCCATCAACAGCCGGGACCCCAGAGAGCAAAATTGGCAGTGCTCTCTCTGGGCAGGTAGATGGCGCTCTCTCTCTCTCCATCATTCTCACATTGCAATGTCTGCTGGCTCAGGCGTCTGCTGATTGGTCCATTCAGAGCTGGGGATGCTGCGCTTTCCTCCGAGCGCGTTGGCTCCCCAGTGATGGTGTATCAGCAGTAGTTCAAAAAGAGGTGGTGGCTGTATCACACGCAGTGGAGGAGGCTTGTGCTTGTCTTCACCCTCTTAGAGTCAGGGACAGTGCAAAGTGATGGGGAGAGCCCCCTAGTGGATGGGTTATTTGGCTACTACCACATTGGGAATGAGAGAAAATTGGCAAGAAAAAGTGACATGAGATGTTATGAATTACCCCAGAGGAACAGACAGAGGATCTAGTTGTAATGTTTCCTTAAAAAAAAAAGCCATTAAATTAAGATGAACACAATGTTGTTTGAAGTAATTTCATTTGTGTGTCTTTTGTTTGGGTTGAAGGTCCTGTGAATAAAACATGGTGGAGACTTACATGTTCAGAATAGTTTTATATCACAGGCACCAACTGGACATCTATACAGCATCCTAGAGAGTCAGAACACAGACAGTGACTGTGAGTGTTTTTAAGGTAAAGGAGAAAGAATAACATACCAACGTCAACAGAAGTCAAGTCTCTGCATCGTTGTGTCCCTCTGAACGTTCATTCTTCAGTATAACTCAGAGATTAGCTTTCACAGGTTTCCAGCACATCCTGAGGTACGAGTTCAGTGGTGTCTAAAGATCTGTAGCATCAACTTTAGTCCCGTTCAAAGTATTCACGTTTGTAGTAGACATTTCAACATGGCTGACTTTGTTGTGATGGTTGGGGGAAAGAGAAACTCTACAGATCAGCACTGTTTTGTCTTTTTGCCTGGAAATATTTTATTATTCTAACAAAAAAAAGTCAAATGTATCCACTAAACAGTTTTATGTCTTTAATTTCAATAAAGAAGACAATGGGCTAGTTTTGCTTTTACAAATTCATTACCGTTGGTCACATGACAGGTTTTTGGCAGATGTACGAGCTCAAAATAAAAGCTTCTGAACAGTTAAAATGGTTCTAACAAACACGTAGAACCAACAAAGTTTATTCTCCAGCACTAACAGCACTCCTGGGTTGATCACACATCCCCACACTGTCTTGTGATGCTTTTAGGATGTTCAGTCACAGGAGCTGAGTTACAGTGAAGGAGAGTGCTGAACTTTACACATCTTTTAAATGTTCTGTGACATACAGCACTGCGGGCTCTTTCACATTAAGATCTCTCTCTTTAATCTGCTGTTAATATGCTGCTGATGAAGCTTGATTGATGCTCTGAACATCATTTATAGATATTTTCGGCAAATGTTGAAGACATCACGTATAGAAATCCATCTTGTCTGCTGACCAGAGTCTGAAAGTGGAAATGCAACATCGTCTTATGTGAGTAGCCAATTGTGGAGAAAACAAACAACCACATAATTTGTGATGCTTCACTATCTGTAGTCACGTTTCCATTGACCCAGAAATATGGCAAATTAGAATTGCGAATAAATAATGGAAACACGACAATTTTGAAAAAACTCACGTTTTCTGATAAAAGTCTTTTGCGCTAAGATGAGGTGGTTTCTCAGTCGTAATGTAATTGGTTTATATCACAAAAGTGTGATGGAAACACTCAAACTGACTTTTTTCACATCAAGGGAGTCACGTGATCAACAACCGGACGTTTCTATTGGTGAAAAAGACGATGAAGAAGAAGACAACAACAGAAAGTAAGAGGATGAAGATGATGCGGCATATTTGGAATAACGAGGAGAATCCTTGGACAATGTGCAGCTGCTCCACTAGAGATCTCACAGCATCACAAAGTTCATTAAAAGTTGAGTGTGTCATTCTAAAATGTTGAATCCACAGCTCTTCTGTAAAACCATCGACTACAGTTTCCCAAAAACGCCGCATACGTAGCCGTTCCCAAGTATAAGGGGCTTGTCGCTCCAAAGCCTCGATAAGTCTCCGTCTCCTCTGATGGCTGATGATGAGCATTAGTGCCGTGGTAGCAGTATGTATAAAGCTGAAGTATGTGTTTACATCCACTGCCGCCATGTTTGTAATGACTTATCACGAGAACAAACATATTCACATGTGATTTTATAAAAGTATTTCACATTTAATGGAAACACCACAACTGAGAAACTTGTTTTGTCAAATTGTTTTTTCAACAAAACAAAATATCGATAAAGTTTTGAGCAAAACTGAAATGGAAACGCGACTACTGTACACTGTGCAAATAAAAAAAAATATTCAACAAATTCTATGATTAATCAGGTGAAAAGTGGCATTCCATTAAACAAAGATGGAGGATTCAGAGAAGTGGTGTGAAGCCCAATTACGCATTCTCATCCCGATCATACTTCCTGAGGACACTTTGGCTGTTCTTGAGTCTACCTGAATAAAACACTTGCTAAACAAGGAAGTATGATTGAGCTCCACAACCATTCTCAGAGCAGCAAAAACAGTTCCTCCCCTCCTCTTCCTGTAGTTTGTACACTTCCAAAATCTCACATCAACATAGCTAATTGTGCCAGAATAGTTTTTTTTAAGAATCATAATCATAGTATGTAACATACAATATAACAGCATCACCCGCAGTAGTGAAATGTGTTCAACAGGCAAAAAGAAAGCACACAAGATATGTGAGCTTAAAGCTTGTACAGGTACTTATGAGTTGGCAAAACCTTTTGTTTCCAGAAAAAGTTATGCTGATGCCTTAAGTCTTAAGAACTAATGAGTGACTGTAGGGAAAACTATAATATTAGCAGGTGGTGACAGAATATGTTATGGTATGTGTGTATGGTGGATGCCTGTTTGTATGTGTACTGAGGAGGTATTGGTGGTAATTTTGGAGATTCATGGCCATGGATGCTTTGGCGAATGATGAAAGGAAGGAACACTGTATTCTTTTATGTTCTATGTCTACTGTGTGGTTATATTAGTTGGAAACACAGTTGTTGGCAAAAGCTTAGACTGTTTTGATTAAATTACATGTTTGGTTGATTTTGATGTGAAAAAAAATTGATGTTTTATTTATTGTTAAACATTAGTTTAAAATGTTTCCTTTGTAGAAGTGCTGGAATATTTTATATATTATGTTTGTTTTTCCCAATGTGTTAAAATGTAGCAAAAAATACAAACAATGCACTAAAATATATAGAAAAATTGCAATGTGTACATTTCCTTTTTACAGATTAACGTATTTTTAATTAGACATGTACACAGTGGCTTAGTGGTTGGCACGTTCACCTGTTTTGGGTTCGAGTCCACATCTGAGCGGAGTTTCCATGTCCTCCCTGTGTCTGCGTGGGTTTCCTCTGGGGACTCCGGTTTCCTCCCACAGTCCAAATGGAGATCAGGTGAATTGGATACTCTAAAAAATTACCCTGATGTGTGTATGAATGTGTATGTATGTATGTATGTTTGCCCATATATGGTTGGCACTCTGTCCTGGGTGATGCCCCTAGTGCTGGATGCAGTCCTCCAGGTGGACGGTCGCTTACGGTTGAGAGTACGCTGTACACTACTGGCTGCTGCTTCTCACCAGTGTGTGTGGTTGAGTGTGTGTAAATGGAGTGTGTTGATTGTAAAGCGTCCTTGGGTGTCTAGAAAGGCGCTACATAAGTGTAACTTTCATTCATTCATTCATTCATTATAGGACTGTATGTGGAGTTGATGCTATTAGTGAATTTGGAAACCTACAGCAATACATATAACACTAATGTAAACGTTATGTTCACTATTGATACTTCTAGACTAAGTGTAATATGGACGAGTCCTGAAGATGTCTTATCCTCTACTCTTCTTTCCACCTACCTTAAATATGACTGCAAATTGTTCTTTGGCAAGGAGCTGCTGGCTATGTCCCAGAAAGCAAAGGGCTAAATCATCAAGCAAATCATGGATTAATACTGTACCGCTACCATAAGTGAATTAATTAACATGATGTTGAGTAATTATAGCCCATCAAAATGCTCAAAATGATGAAACTTAATTAGGTGCATGCATCAAACTTAAAGATGAAAAATTGATAGGAATTTTACAAACCCAAATCAGAAAAAGTTGGGACAGTACAGAAAATGTAACTAAAGTTAAGGTAACCCTTTATTAGTCCCACAGTGGAAAAATTCAGAATCACAGTGTTTCTTATATTTACTTTGATTTACTTCAACATGTTTTGTCTGGTCAACATAATTTCATTTGCTAATATACATCCATTCTTCCCTGTAACACATTCTAAAAGTTGGGACGGTAAACTATTTATCACTAAATGTTGCCACGTCTTCTCACAACACTTAAAAGATATTTTGGCAGAGAAGATACCAAGTGATGAAGTGTTTCAGGTGCTATTTTGTCCCATTCTTCCTGCAAACAGTTCTAAAAGTGTGCAACTGTACATCGTTGTCATGCCACATCTTTAATTTCAAAAATCCTTATTGGGGACAGTCTGTGCAGTTTGTGGTTATGCATTATTTAGAAATGCATGGATGTCCCTGGAAAAGATGATCAAAAATCTCATTGTACTTTTCTTAAGTATACATGACCTTTACCAAGAGCACTGAAACAACCCCAAATCATAACAGAAGCTGGCTTTTGAAGTTGTTGATGATAACAGTCTGGATAGTCCATTTTATCTTTGGTCCAGAGCAAATGGCATCCATTACTTCTAAAATAGATCTGGAATACTCATTCATCTGACCACAATACAAGTTACTATTAGGGTTGAGCCGAATACTCGTTTCAGACGGGTATCCGGTACAGATAAAGCATTTGTGACAATCATGATATGAGTAAAACTCATCAATATTCGTGCTCATGCTGAAGGAAAATCCTCATTGGGTAACTGACTGTCTTCACGATCTGGTGATTGGTCAGTCACACAGAGCACCTGCCCCTCCCTAAACAGACCCGTCTCTCTGTGTGAGAGAGAGTGAGGCACAGCTCTGGCTGCACACACAGACACACATACACACACACACACACACACACACCTTAATCAATATGGTTTAACTTTGTGTGGAAAAAAAATGCCAAGAACATTAAGTAGTAAAAATAAATAAAATAACTGAATGAAAAAAAAAAATCACTTTGATCATAAAATTAAAAAAAGGAAAAAAAGAAAGTTGTGTTGAGTATGACAACTCTTGTTCATGAGTAGTAAATAGTTCTTTTACTTTTGTGATCAAAAACATTGATTTGAATCTCAATTTTGAGGCTGTTCTGTAAATAGTTCTCAAATAAACAATACATACAGTATAGCAACTTCTGATCAATCCATATCAATTTCAGCCTTAAAATAATGTACCAATTTAAGCCCCACCCACTTCCAGTTAAACCACGCCCAATTCTGGTGTAGGCCTGGAACACTCCCAGTACAAATACGGATACAGATACAGATACAGGTGTACTCACTCATCCCTAGTTACTACTGTTACTAACCCTAACCCATAGAAGTTAATGTTCCTTCTGCACATAGTTAACATAGTTTCTTTTTTTGCACTTTAAAGTTAAAAGTGGCATTTATGAATGTAACTCTATATTCATAGAATATATTCTTGAAAACATAATAATATATTATGAATGTATTTCTATATAAGATGAATGATGCATCTTAATGCAGTGTCATCTGAGGGACGGAAGATCACAGGTGTTCAGCTAAGGCTTTTTGTACTTGTCCTTTACATGCTGAAATTCCTCCAAATTACTTGAATTGAATTCAATTCAAAATATTATGAATGAAATAATTAATTAATATTACACTTTCTAATACACAAAGACACGGAAACAAGGAAACGGTCGTCCACCTGGAAGACTGCATCGAGCACTAGGGGGTTCACCCAGGTCAAAGTGCCAACCATAGTGTGTATGTATGCCCAGATATGGTTGGCACTCTGTCCTGGGTGATGCCTCTAGTGCTTGATGCAGTCCTCCAGGTGGACAGTCGCTTTCGGTTGAGAGTACGCTGTGCACGACTGGCTGCTGCTTCTCACCAGAGTGTGTGTATATGAAGTGTGTTAATTGTAAAGTGTCCTTGGGTGTCTAGAATGGCTCTATATAAGTGTAATGTGTGTGTATGTATGTAAACCATATCTAAGCATACAAACATTCACTCACACACCAGGGTAATTTAGAACAGCCAATTCACCATGTTTTTGGAATGTGGGAGGGAACCAGAGACCCAAGAAGACATGAGGAGAACATGGAAACCACCTAGATGGGACTCGACCCCAAGCTGAGCTGTGAATGAATGAAAGTTACACTTATATAGTGCCTTTCAAGATACCCAACGACACTTTACAACCAACACACTCCATTTACACACACTCAACCACACACACTGGAGAAAAGCGGCAGACACTAGTGCACCTCGTACTCTCAACCGGAAGCGACCGTCCACCTGGATGAATGTTACACTTATATAGCGCCTTTCTCAAACCCAAGGACGCTTTACAATCAACACACTCCATTTACACACACTGGCGAGAAGCGGCCGCGTATTGCGCACAGCGTAGTCTCAACTGGAAGCAACCGTCCACCTGGAGGACTCCATCGAGCACTAGGGTGATCACCCAGGACAGAGTGCCAACCATATCTGGGCAAACATACATACATACATACATACATACATACACACACCAGGGTCGTTTTTAGAGTAGCCAATCCACCTGACCTCCATGTTTTTGGCCTGTGGGAGGAAACCGGAGACCCCGGAGGAAACCCACGCAGACACGGGGAGAACATGGAAACTCCGCTCAGACTCGAACCCAAGACCTCAGCGCTGAGAGGCGAACGTGCTAATCACTAAGCCACCGTGCCACCCAAGGACTGCATCCAGCACTAGGGGGATCACCCAGGACAGAATGCCAACCATATCTGGGCAAACATACATACACATTCATACACACACCAGGGTATTTTTAGAGTAGCCAATTCACCTGACCTCCATGAGAGGTGAATGTTCTAACCACAAAGCCACCGTGCCATCCATTATGCACCGTAGAAAGAAAAATGTTCAAATATTTTTCTAAATTTCCTTGATGAACCTTGTTTTTAGACATTCCAGTAGATCCTCTGGAGAACATATTTACTTATCAAATAATGTTTTTGTACCAAATCATGATTACAATCACACGTTGACACTACCTGTGTTTTAATCTCATTACTACCCCTAAATTACCCCTCCCAACTTTTTTGGAATGTCTTGTAGGTCTGAAATGCAGCAATGGATGTATTTTGAAATGAAGTTGACCACAGAAAGCTTGTGTTCATACTGTCCGCAATGAAATAAATGTAAGAAACACTTTGATTTGCATTTTCTATGCTGTCTTAACCGTTTTTGATTTGGGGTTATACACAGTTGATTGTCATGTGATTGGCATTTAGAATTTAGCACTCTCTGTCTCTTCCTGTGTGTTTTGAGTGGGTGGAACACCTGTCAGTCTAAGCATGGAGCAGGTGTGAAGAGAAACCCCCGGCAAACAGCCTCTCTGCCCAGGAGCCATAACCCCACCATAGTTATCAGACACCCAACAGGAGAGCATCAGAGGCCAGCTGAGCCCTTTCCTGTAAAAACAACACAACTTTATTTCAGCACAGCTCCAGGTTTATTCAGGCTAACATCCATTAATCTTATCTCAGCTGAATGCTTGATTTACTTATAGCAAATTTCTTGAACCATCATTCACCGCTCACTGTAACTGGTACTGCACAGGTACATGTTTTGTCCCCCAAGGTACAAACTGTGTACATGTACCTTTATATGTTTAACACAGTATGTTTGGAGTATAAATTTGACTTATTTTGCTTAGAACTAGAGGTGCAAGGCTAACATTGCTACCAAACACAACGGTCACTCAAATAGCTCAGTAATTTCTTGCAAAATATATTATCAAATTAAGATTAAGATCAACCAATTTAGCCAATGTGATTTTTCACACAACGGAATTTGACCTCTGCATTTAACCCATTCGTGCAGTGAAACACACACACACTAGTGAACACACTAGGCTGTGAGAATTTGTGCCCTTATCCACCGGCGCCCGGGGAGCAGTTACGGGGTTAGGTGTCTTGCTCAAGGGCACTTCAGTCATGTCCTGTCTGGGGATCAAACCAGTGACCTTCTGGTCACAAGACCAGATCCTTACCACTAGGCCATGGCTGCCCCATTAAATGCCTCTCAAGTAACATACAGACCTAAGATAAAGTATTACAGACTATCTGATGTGGTTTAGGACACAGTTTGTCTTGCTGTGAGTTTATAAAAAGTTTTGTCTGTCACTATTGTCTGTCATATTTTTTATTAAGTCATAGTGTGTCCTAAAACACAGTAACTAGTCTCTTATGATCAGTAGTAGCGTTTCCATTGCAGTTTTGCACAAAACTTTATCGATATTCTGTTTTCTCGACAAAACAATTCGACAAAACAAGTTTCACAATTGTGGTGTTTCCATTAAATGTGAAATACTTTTATAAAATCACGTGTGAATATGTTTGTTCTCGTGATAAGTCATTACAAACATGGCGGCAGTGGATGTAAACACATACTTCAGCTTTATACATACTGCTACCACGGCACTAGCGCTCATCATCAGCCATCAGAGGAGACGGAGACTTATCGAGGCTTTGGAGTGACAAGCCCCTTATACTTGGGAGCGGCTACGTATGCGGCGTTTTTGGGAAACTGTAGTCGATGGTTTTACAGAAGAGCTGTGGATTCAACATTTTAGAATGACACACTCAACTTTTAATGAACTTTGTGATGCTGTGAGATCTCTAGTGGAGCAGCTGCACATTGTCCAAGGATTCTCCTCGTTATTCCAAATATGCCGCGTCATCTTCATCCTCTTACTTTCTGTTGTTGTCTTCTTCTCCGTCATCTTTTTCGCTAATAGAAACATCCGGTTGTTGATCACGTGACTCCCTTGATGCGAAAAAAGTCCATTTGAGTGTTTCCATCACACTTTTGTGATATAAATCAATTTCAGTACGACTGAAAAACCACCTCATCTTAGTGCAAAAGACTTTTATCAGAAAACGTGAGTTTTTTCAAAATTGTCGTGTTTCCATTATTTATTCGCAATTCTAATTTGCCATATTTCTGGGTCAATGGAAACGTGACTACAGATAGTGAAGCATCACAAATTATGTGGTTGTTTGTTTTCTCCACAATTGGCTACTCACATAAGACGATGTTGCATTTCCACTTTCAGACTCTGGTCAGCAGACAAGATGGATTTCTATACGTGATGTCTTCAACATTTGCCGAAAATATCTATAAATGATGTTCAGAGCAATCCGGTTGTTGATCACGTGACTCCCTTGATGCGAAAAAAGTCAATTTGAGTGTTTCCATTACACTTTTGTGATATAAACCAATTTCAATACGACTGACAAACCACCTCATCTTAGCGCAAAAGACTTTTATCGAAAAAACGTGAGTTTATTCACAATTCTAATTTGCGATATGTCAGGGTCAATGGAAACGCGACTAGTGATGGCATGCTTACATTGAAAAAGTAATCTGATTAGTGATTACTCCTTTAAAAAGTAACTTAGTTACTTTATTGATTACTTGATATTAAAAAATTAACTAAGTTAGATTACAAGTTACTTTATTAGTTACATTTAGCAGCTGCGGACAACACCCCCCCCCCCGCCACCTCTACATAAAAAATGACAACCAGTTTTGCCAAAACTCACTTTATTGGAAATGCATTTTTAACAGCAACAATGTATCTCATGACATTTAAAACTGAACTTAAAACTATTTCCTGAAAAAATACATGTTTTATATATAAAAAAGGTGGTGTCTCTTGAATTATCTTAAATATATTTTTTTTATAAAAAATAAAATACAGTTTGTCTTGACTTCACTTAACATAAATTATTGTTTTTATAAATCTTTTTTGACCTGACATATTTAACTGTTAACAGTTTTGGCAAAACTGAACATTGAACCTGTTGTTCACAACATTAGAGCAGCAAGGAGTGGTTTTACAAAACAAAACACTTTGTATATGGTAGTGAGTTATAATCATCAAAATGAAAAGAAATAAATATTTGAAGTATATCAGTCTGTGTGTAATGAATAAATATAATATACAAGTTTCACTTTTTGAATGTAATCACTGAAATAAATCAACTTTTTCATGATAGTCTAATTTTAATATCAGCACCTGTACATACTGCCCTACCAACTTCTTCAGCTCTCCGCACTTACTGGATTTAGGCTGAAGTCCAGTTCTGTTGTGTATGGGCCAATTAGTAAAAATGATTAAACCTTTTATCTTTGTGTATTTAGCAGTAATTAAATTTTTTTACCATTGGTTTAATATATTTGGGTTGCATGAGACAGTTTTTGTAATATTTTGGTTTAAACTAAATAAATTAATGTTTCTTATGTATTAGTTCATAGTGTAGTACTGCAGTGTCAGTATAAAGGGTTACTGTCTCTTTAAGAAAAACGCTGTTTTGTTTTAGCGAGTGAGTAGGAGAAGTTTGCTGTGGAAGATCATAGCCATCATTTTTGTTAGATAACCCTTCCTTCCATTATTTACATTTGCATCACTATCCCGCAAGAAGTAAAATTGCAAGAAGGAAGTGAAAATATATCTTTTTACTAAGGAAAATGATAAAAATAGCAACGCACAGTGACTTGGGTAAATAACTTTAATCTGATTACTGGATTGGAAATAATAATGCGTTAGATTACTCGTTACTGGAAAAAAATGGTCAGATTAGAGTACTGACATCACTGCTTATGATCTAAATGCAGTTTGACTTGGTTTGGTGATGCATTATGATGGAAACGACTTGGCTCTATAGGTGACTATTGAGTTCTAGAGTTTGTTAGCTGTAGCTATAGTTCTAAACTATAAAGGTCATTTCTTTGGTGAGTCAGTCCTTTAGTCTAATTGTGTAAAGGTTCACTACATTTACGTTTCCTGGAGAAAGGAGCAGATTTGTATCTTTTCATAAGTTATATTTAAAATAGTGGATGGATATTTTGGGTGGTGGACCACTCTCCTTCTAACAGTGACACTAAAGTGGGTAAAAACTCTGAAATGCTGCACTTAGTACACTTGTACCAACCCCACACACCATGCTAATGATTCACCACACAAATAATACCTCGTCAACAGCTGTCCTGTGGTTAGAAACTAACCACAGGACAAATTGTGCATGACAACAGATGGTCTACAGTCATTATCTGTACACATATATAGTGCACGTAGGTGGACCTCGTGAAGTGGACAGTGAGTGAACATCTGAGCTGTTTGTTTCAAATACACTGGTGAGCTTTATTATGTCTTTGAATGGCTTTACATGACAAAGTAACATTTTACAATTAGGGCACATCTATTAACAGTACTGTATTAAGTATCATTAAATGGTTAAATAACATCTCAATTAATTATTAATAGCTCTAATGATGATAGTCATGTACAGTTAATATTCATTTTAAAGAAATTCCTCATTTATCTCTTAGCCAGTAAGAATTTCTTGTATTAGCTCTCTAGATGCCAATAGTTGGTTTGAAGAATCTGCTGGACCAGGCTGGTACAGTGGCCATGACTGGCATTGTAGTTTGTGACTGTGGGGGTCTTCATGGTGACAGCTGAGCTCAGTGCTGCCGCCCTCCTCCTCCTCCTCCTCCTCCTCTTCCTCTCATCTTCTCCCCCTGCTTGCCAAAGCTTTCAGGGGCTGCAGAAATCTGCTCGGCAGATGGGTGCCTCGCTTTTTACATCTCACTTGAGGGATGGAGGGGGAACAAAAAAAGAAAAAAACGGTGCAATCTGCATCTCACAATGCAGCATCAGCGATGCCATTGAAATGAAATGAGGGAAGGAATCGATGCGAGGCCACGGCCCAGATCCTTAAAGCATCTCCAGGCCTTGAAAAGTAAATCTCATGCTTTATTTATCTGTTTGTGGGAGCAAAGCAGGACCCGAGCACACTGTGCAGGCCGTCTGTTTCCCAATGAGAAGGGAAAAAAGAAGAAGAAGAAAAAAAAATGAGAGCGAGAGGAGGGACAGGAGGGGATTCGCACATGTCGCCGAGAAAGAACTACAAATCCCAACAGGCTCGGCGGTGGAAACGGACCAGCTGTCCGTGGTTTGCAGATCACATCCCGTCCTCTTGATTACGAAATCACGAAAATAATGAGGACCAAAGTGCAGGCGTGAGTGTTTTCCTCCTTTGTTGTCTCTTTTTTTTCCCCCACAGAAGTTATTTTTTCCTCTTTCATTGCCTCCAAGCTGTGGTCTGTAGCTGCCAATATTTGGTGCTGGGCTACATTTGTTCCCTCAGACAGAAGAGATGCCTCATGCCCTGCCCTGCTAAAGCTGCCATCCAACTCCCGCCTTTTGTTTTATTTAATTTTGAGCGTGGCCCATACGCCTCCCATACCAACTGGCATCATCAAAGTTGCAGAAAGTCCGCAGCAATTAGACACTTTTTGGAGACTGTTTCATTTTGCAGAAGGCCTCGCTTCTACACACTGTGATGTTATGTGTTACATACTGTGATTGTCTTTTTAGCATCACAGCCAGCTTTGCACCAATAAACTTTTGCTGATAAGAGAATTAGCTCAAGCATCACCTCTGTACTACAAAAAAAAGCCTCCGTATTCATCCATTTTTGTGTAAAAATGTATAAGTGGTGAAGTTCTATTCACTGATATTAATGTCAACCAAGGAGGGGTGTTCAGCTCCTTTTACTATTTTTACTATCCTCACAATATCTTGCTTGTTTAACATCCATCCATCCATTATTAGTCCTGTTCAGGGTTCCGGTTAGTCACCTACCTCCTCACTGGTCACAGGGCAGGGCTTTACAGACTCTCTTACCTAAGCCCAGAACAGGGCGCCAATCCATTGCTGGGTGCACACACACAAACACAATTTAGAGCACCCAATTCACGTGACTTACATGTTTTTGGACTGTGGGAGGAAACTGGAGACCTCCCCAGAGGAAACCCACGTGGAGAACATGGAAACTCCACCCAGATTTGGACTCGAACCCAAGACCTCAGCGCTGAGAGGCGAACATGCCAACATCCATGCTGCCTACTTGTCTAACATTATGTAGATAAGAATAATTAATCCATTACACCAGATCATGGGGCATTTAACTTCTAATCAGGTCACCAGTAAAGACCCAAACCAGTTCATTCACACTCAAACACAGATCCACACAATGCTGATGATGTAATGTTTTTTCAGCCAGCACTTTATTAAGACATTCATGCATCTTTAAATGCAGTCTCCTTTGTAACTCACCTCTTTACTCTTCGGTCCTGCCTTCTCACTGTCCTCCAGACCTCCTCCCTGCCTCACACTCAGGAAGTTTATCTCCTCTTACGATAACTACATGAATCTGAGTCCTCCTCCGCTGCATGTGATGCAGCCACCGCCTCTTTTCGAACCACCGCTGATACACCATCACTGGAGAGCCTAACGCGCTCGGAGGAAGGCACACAGGGTCCCCAGCTCTGATTGGACCAATCAGTAAACGCCTGAGCCAGCGGACATTGCAATGTGTGAGTGATAGAGAGAGTGAGAGACGCCATCTACCTGCCCAGAGAGAGCACTGCCAATTTTTGCTCTCTCGGGCCCCGGCTGTTGATGGCAAACAGCATGACCGGGATTCAAACTCGCGATCCTCGGGTCAAAGTGGTAGCGTCTTTGCCCGCTGAGCCACTCGGGGCCCAACCTTCAGAATTTTACATTGTTCAACTACCCACCCAAGTCAAACCCCTGAATTCTTGAGTGAATGTTCAAATGAAATAATAAACTCTATATCAATGTCAAAATGTGTCTCTACTACAACAAATCCTACACAGTCTCATGCCTAATGTCAGCTAACATTAAGACTTAATATGTTTGTCTTAATGAGGGGGTCAAATCATAAGGTTATTTTCATCATTCTAATTATGAAAACCTGAAATCTAACATCCATCTTAAGTGATCCAATCTCCCATGCTTAATGCTATACAGAACAACAGTTCCCTCCACAAGAATTAGCCAAATCGGAAAGTGTAGACCCCGAAGTGGATCACGATGCGCGTCGTCTGCTGCAGGGGTATAAACAAACCCACTGCACATGTATCACGCTTGTTTTATACCACCGAAATTAAAGTCTGCAGGCCTATTTACATATTTACTGTGTTAACAGAAGAGGCAAGCATACTTTCTTGTTTGTTTCCATTTTTAACACTTGACAATGAAGTTAATGATAGTTATGACAGTAAAATATCATATTTCCAGCCCTGCGTGTTGCACAGCATGCTGCAGCTGCTGCTGCCATGATCATGTTACAGTCAGTAGACTCAGTACTAGCCCAGTAGGATTTCATTACATACCCAACGTGACAGTGAAATGTAAACTGTTAACAGTTTTATTTATTATTATGTGTGTATATGCCATGGTTACACATGGTTACATGGTTATATAAATAAATATAATTATATTAACATAATACATTAGGCTATATTATAGGCCTAATTAAAATTACATAAAAGTCTTCATTGATAGGCAGTTAAGATTTTACTAACCCATGTCCTGTATAAACACTGGTGGCCACAGTTTCATTCCCTCATCTTCAGATAGCCACGAGTTTAGAGTGCTGGGATCAGGTAATTTCCCTTCTGGAGCATCCAGTGCATTTTCAACATCTTTGTCAACTTTGTTAGCGCAGTCTGTACAATGGACAGTTTCAGCTCCCATGCAACAAAATAACGTGCCGCTAACACTCTCTTACTTCCACTCACAGCCAAGTTCTTTTTCCTCAAATAATCTTTCAGCTGAGGCACTCTCCATTGATCAAACAACTCCATCATCATATCATCATCTGGATTTGTCGTAATCTAAGTGGCAATACCGCTAATGCAGCTGCAGCAGTCTCAAATGTGAGTTTATCACACTGTTTCACTGTGTGAAATGCCACCCACTTGGGTTTGTTTATACCTCTGTTTCACGCGCATCGTTTTCGCGCACTTCCGGCCGTCTGCTAGACAAACTTTACGAACTAGCGTATTAGCACCCCTGATAAAATTGAGTGAGAAGTATTACAGGAAATTAACTTTACCATAATCTCACACTGAAAAAATCTGAAAAATCCAATAAATGTATTCAGAGAAAAACAAACCTGTTCTATGGCCAAATTAAACGATTACAAGGCAACAGTCACTCAAGGTAGGTTTGGCATTAAAAGAAGCCCATTGTTAAGTATGGTGGAGGGTCTATGATGATGTCAGGTTGTTTTTCCACCAAAGGCTCTGGGAATGCGCTTAGAGTTCATGACATCATGGAATTCATGAAATATCGGGACATTTTAAAGCAATAAACTGAAAATGGTTTGTCAAAACCATTATCCAAAACATAGATCAGTGATTACTAAAGAGGGGAGTACACAAGAGAGGACCTAGAACCCTGGACTTCAGAGAGATTGTGTGGTTTCAAAATGTTCTTTGCTGCATATGCTCCAACTTTTCAAGATGTACAGGAGAAGACTAAGTGCTATTTTATTTGGAGGAGGAAGATTGTGCAAAGCCAATGATTGTGGCCAAAAAATCCTAGAATGTTGTTTTTTTCACATTTGCTCGGTGTAAGATTATGCTAATTCTTTGTGAATTTTTAGAAGCTTTTATGTCATCTTTACCCAAAATGGCACAATACTTTGTAGGGGACTGTATGTACATTTACACATTTCTATGGTTTAAATCTTCAGTGGACTGATTGAACTTTGTCTGGAAATAAATCAAAGAAAGAATCTGCATAAAACAGATGCTTATGTCTCAGCTGTGATGGCACAGATTAAGGTGGTCTTTCACTGGCATTAGCAACATTAGCATTCACACTACAAATGTTATTTGGCCTTCTGCATCCACATGGGTGTAGCACCAAATTATGGGCCCTATGCACAAGCATAAATATGATTTCCTTTAATATTTAAAGGAAAATAAAATTCCAAACTTCTCAAGGGCCTTTCCCCCCCACACCTGGGGCCCTGGTAACTCAGTCTCACTTTTCCTCCCTCTATGATGCCAGTGCATCCAATGATTACCTCTCAAAGCAGTTTGAGTGACAGGAGCACAATGTTACTCTAAAAACTCATGCACACCTTTGCTAGCACTGTCCAACGTATCTTCCAAGATGTCTTAGATGTTAATGAAAAGTGTGAATGGAGAGGGCCCCAAGTGGCTTAGCAGGCTAAGACGCTGACACTATGACCAGAGGATCGCGAGCTCGAATCCTGGTCATACTGTTTGTCAAAATTGG
>BRDA01020317.1:18127-46974 GCA_036984385.1 Crenuchus spilurus
CCCCCCCCCCCCCCCCCCCACCTGGGGCCCTGGTAACTCAGTCTCACTTTTCCACCCTCTATGATGCCAGTGCATCCAATGATTACCTCTCAAAGCGGTTTGAGTGACTGGAGCACAGTGTTACTCTAAAAACTCATGCACACCTTTGCTAGCACTGTCCAACGTATAATCAGATCTTCCAAGATGTCTTAGATGTTAATGAAAAGTGTGAATGGAGAGGGCCCCAAGTGGCTTAGCGGGCTAAGACGCTGACACTATGACCAGAGGATCGCGAGCTCGAATCCTGGTCATACTGTTTGTCAAAATTGGCAGTGCTCTTTCTGGGTGGGCAGATGGTGCTCTCTCTCCCTATCACTCACACATTGCAATGTCCGCTGGCTCAGACGTCTACTGATTGGTCTATTTGAAACTAGAGACTCTGCACTTTCCTCCAAGCGTGTTGGTTACCCAGGGACGGTGTATGAAGTGGTAGTTCAAAAAGAGGCGGTGGCTGTATCACACGCAACGCAGGAGGCGTGTGCATGTCTTCACCCTTCTAGAGTCAGGGACAGTGCAAAATGATGGGGAGAGCCCCCTAGTGGATGGGTTGGGTTAATTGGCGACTACCACATTGGGAAAGGGAAAAAATTGAAAACAAAACTTATTTTAAAAAAAAAGGTGGAGGTGACTTATTGCTGAACTCGGTCTGTACTCACTATACTCCCCCCGAAAAACACTACCTGAGCAAAATCCAGGGCTCACATGAGGAGGACCAGATTAAGGTGTTCTGGGGTTCTGAACTGAATGGTAACACTTTACACTGAGGGTACACCTGTTAACAAACCTAAAATTGTACAGCATTAAAAATTATTAAATAGTCAATTAATATCTCAATTAATGATTCATTAATGACAAGAAGCAATTAATAAATATTAATTTGACTCAGCATCTGAGATTACATGGATGAACCAAATACTGACAATACACATGTGCAACACATATTCAAGTTAAATATAGTCTTCATTTGTTTATTACCTAAATGTGTTAATAACCTAATTACTTAGTTATGGTCTAATTATCTATTAACACAACATAAAACGGCTATTTATTCACATAGACAAAATAGACTATGGCCATGAAACAAAACAAACACTCTGACTTAACATACACTCTTATCTCTCAGAAGAGAAACATGATGGAGACAGACACACAGAATGATGGACGAAGGGCTGACACACATGGGGGTCTTAAAATGGGAGACGGCTGTGAACTTGACAATCTGTGAAACCAGTGAAACATGACATGACAAGACGAGAATGGGGGTGTGGACATGACGTAGACCTGAAGTGAATGACAACAAACGCACATGGCTGACACCCAACAGACTCAGATGAAGCAGGGGGGCGTGGCCTGAGACACAACAAAGGTAGTAGGACCACAAATACATTGATTGAAAGATTATTCCCAAATCCACTCAACCATTTAATCATAATACAGTCTTAATATTATTTCTGACCCTGATTGTACTTTGCGATCAGTTGAAATGACTGGAAAACAATTAAATATACAATCTATGATGTGTTATAATTTTATATTTTAGACTAAGTGATAAAGTTAAATACAGTAACTGCTTAGTAAGATTTAGATGTGCAGATTCTTACTTATTTTCACTTTACATAAAACTGTACGAATAAACGTGTATAAATGAACAATAAAAAGACAGTTAAGACCAAGATTTGTTTTTTTTTTTTTTGGCGAGTGACATTCATGACACCCACCCTTGTATTTAAAGGTCCCATATTATACCCCTTTTCCACAAGTTAACAAGTCTCCTGAGTGTCTAAATTAAATGTTTGTCACCTTTTTGGGCAAAAACACCTGTCATTTATATCCTGTTAACAGTCATTTAGGCTATAAATTGAGCCATAATACACTAAATTATGTACCTCGAACAGCAGTATGAACTGGAAGTAGATTTGTATGGTTATGAGAATCTCTACATCTTTATGTACATACATACATACACACATTACTTATTTAGCACCTTTCTAGACACCCAAGGACGCCTTACAATCGACACACTTCATATACACACACTCCGGCGAGAAGCAGCAGTCAATCGTGCACAGTGTACTCTCAACCGGAAGCGACCGTCCACCTGGAGGACTGCATCCAGCACTAGGGGCATCACCCAGGACAGAGTGCCAACCATATTTGGGCATATATACATACATACACATTCATACACACAGGGTAATTTTAGAGTAGCCAATTCACCTGATCTCCATGTTTTTGGATTGTGGGCGGAAACCGGAGTCCCCGGAGGAAACCCACGCAGACACGGGGAGAACATTGAAACTCTGTCAGATGGGGACTCGAACCCAAGACCTCAGCGCTGAGAGGCGAACATGCTAACCACTAAGCCACAGTTATCCACTTGGCAGTCCTCCTGGTGACAGAGGGCACTGGGCTGCAGCCTCTAAAGCCTTTTGGGTTATTACAGCCCTTACAGTGAGTAATGTATGAATGTGGGTTAAAAATAACCCAATTTTGGTTAAATTATCAACCCAGTGCTGGATTCAATGTGATCAAACCCAGCATGCATTATTTCAACTCAACTGTGCTGGGTTATGCATTTGAAACAAGTGCTGGTTTGTGGCTATTTACCCAGCTATTGGATAAAAAGTACCACTCTGATGGGTTACAGCTACAATGGTGCTTGAAAGTTTGTGAACCCTTTAGAATTGTCTATTAATATGCATAAATATACAGATGTCCTGACATTTTCTTTAGAATTCTCTGATATAATTCACAATTCATTGTTCCATCAATGATGACAAGCCGTCCTGGCCCAGATGCAGCAAAACAGGCCCAAACCTGATACCACCACCATGTTTCACAGATGAGATAAGGTTCTTATGCTGAATGCAGTGTTTTCCTTTCTCCAAACATAACACTTTTCATTTAAACCCAAATGTGTTGTTCTGTGTTGCACCTGGTCCTGGAGGAACATTGTTTCATTTCATTATGTACTGTTCTGTCTATGGCTGAAATGACTATAAAAACCTATTGATATTGATTTGATAATGCAGGGGATTGCCACTGACAATAATTTCAGCACTTGCTGTACTCACACTGAAACAATTTCAAATTAAAATTAAAGTTATGACTTATTTCAGAGTCTTTTTGACTACTATGACTGACTGTATAACATAAACATTAACTTAATGTGTTCAAACTCCAAAATATTTTTAATGCAAATGCATAAAAATGTCATCAGAACATTCATGTTTTCTGGTATTGATGTGTGATCAGCTTGTGAAAACCCCCATATCACTACACTGGTGATGTATTACCACAAATACTTTTTTACAATATTTCCATCATGGTAAGGTTATACAGATTTTGAGAGAAAAAATCATGAGAATGATTACAATTTGTTTTTATTGACAAATTCATTTTTACAAATGGAATCGAGCAGCTATATAACAGATTTCTGTCATAAACCTGTTTCATGGTTTGAGTTTTTTTCTAAATACAGTGGTAACCCTACTTATGAGCATCCCTACTAACGAGTTTTCCAGGTAACGAGTCGAGATCTCAGAATATTTTTGTTCCAGGTAACGAATAAAATTCCAAGTAACGAGTAGCGTAAATTAGTTCAAGTATGCCAACCGCTAGGGGCGCTGTGGTCGTAGCATCCCCTAGATGCTAGCGTAGAAGAAGAGGTCAGTCATTACCTTTGACCGCTGTCCAGTGAAAGTGAAAGTGCTAGTGAAAGTGACACAAAGACAGCAAAAGGTAGTGAACAAGAAAGTTAGATACATTTTACTTTTACTTTTCATATGATAAGTGTAACCATGCCATACACGTACGCCCGTCCTCCTGTCCTCCTTAGCCGCCAGCCTACACGAGCGTCGTCTCGTTTATGTTTTAAAAACCCATATAAACACATTATTTAGCATATTAAAGTATACTGTATATTGGCCGGCTGACACGGATTAATCAGTTTTACATGTATTCTTATGGGGAAAATGCATCCAGCTAACGAGCAAACCAGCTAACGAGCAAACCAGCTAACGAGATCGGCTCCTGCACGGATTAAACTCGTAAAGTAGGGTTACCACTGTACAGGGAAACAAACATGGAAATTAGGGATGGGGAGATTCACCAATTCACATCAGTGATTTGGCACACGTCTGCATTGTGACTGCGCTGGTAGATTCAAGGTGCATCGGGTTTAATTTGCGGTCGAATTTATGGTGCATCGCCTCCAGCCTTTTTGCATCACCAAATACCCTGGTTAAATCGGCTGTTTTGTTTTCCAGTATATATTCCTTATTCTAACTTTTTTTTTTATTGATTTATTTTTGTCCGAGGCATCATAAATGTACAACCGTGTCCTCAGGCACTGATGCATGCACGCAAACATACACAACAAAGATGGAGGGAAATGAGAGCATTAGCAACAACGAAGAGATTTTTAACACACCAAAAAGACGCATAAATCAAACATGTGGCAATATTTTGGGTTTTTGAAGCGATGTGGCCAACTTGACAAGATGCACGCAATCTGCAAACAATGCCGTGGGCCTTCAAATACGTTAGTAGCACATTAGTAGTAATTTTTATTCTTTGTACAATGGAATTACAGCCATTTATGTTCACTACTCAGTCAGTCAACCACCTGAAACCTTGTGTAGCAGATAAGTCCAGCAGACAGTAGTGATACAGATCATCATTTTCACTGTGCACATTGTTAATACTGTACTTCTGAAAACTGTTCATCTTATAAGTGTTATATACGTTTTGTATAAATATAGACGGAGAATATAACTGAATAATTCAATTGAATAAATTTTAATGTTCTGTCTGAATATACTGAATTATGCATTTTTTATATTATGTTTTGGTTTTGTTCCATTGAAAACAACCAGATGCATACATCCCTCAAATTGTTAGAGAGTAAAGCATAATTGTGCTATTGAGTTAAGAAAACTGATGCGTTAGGCCAATACATCCTCAAACCTCAACTAACTGTATCGAATGATCACTTATCAAACCGAATCCTCCTATAAATAAGTCATATCGTTATCAAATCATTTTTGAATCACATCGTATAATGAACAGAAGTGATTTGTATCGCATCGTATCGACAAGGGGTTTCAGTGTATTGCAATTATATCGTATCGGTGGCAGTGTATCGAGATGCGTATCGAATCGACCTTAGTGGTCAAGATATACAGGGGTTAGACAATGAAAGTGAAACAGCTGGTTTTAGACCACAATAATTTATTAGTAGGTGTAGGGCCTCCTTTTACCGCCAATACAGGGTCAATTAGTCTTGGGAATGACATACACAAGTCCTGCACAGTGGTCAGAGGGATTCTAAGCCATTCTTCTTGCAGGATAGTGGTCAGGTCACTACGTGATGCTGGTGGAGGAAACCATTTCCTGACTCGCTCCTCCAAAACACCCCAAAGTGGCTCAATAATATTTAGACACAAAGACTTGCTGTCTTGGTCACAGATGCGCCAGCAAGACGTGTAGCAACAATTTGTCCTCTTTTGAACTCTGGTATGTCACCATAATGTTGTGTGCATTGTAATATACTATATAACTGTGCTCTTACCTGCTAACTGAACCTTCACACTCTGCTCTTACTGGTGCAATGTGACATTAATGAAGATTGGCCACCAGACTGGTCCAATTTAGCCATGAAACCTCCCACACTAACATGACAGCTGTTTCACTTTCACTGTCCAACCCCTGTACATCCTTAGTGAAAATAGATTCTATGATACAGATGCTGGTGATAGATAATAGGTTCGAAAAAACACGTTTATTTTAGGGCAGAGCCATGTGATCATATCAAAACTGGCAAAAGTAACACTTCACTTTAAATCTTAATAAGCATTGAAGTTGAAACTCCTTATTCAACATATATACATTAAAGAGAAATGCACACAGTGGTTCAGGACCAACACGGGCTGTAGCATGTGCATGGCCAGAAAGATTAGATGCTACTGTAAGGGTCACACTCCTTTTTTCGCAACACGATGTCCTCGTCAGTTGGACATCCACAAAGTCACGTAGCAGGTTGAGTGGTTAGCACAGTCTTCTTCAAAACACATTGACACACTCGGCCATGCTTGGTCTCTACTCTAAATGTAGCGGCAGACTTCACACGCCTCGAAGAAGGCATGAAGCATTCGCTCTACCAGATTGCTGCTGCTGCTGTGCGATATGGGCAGAGATTAATGATTGGGATTTGGAAATAGACGAATTGGGTAAAAATGGATGAAAATGAACAGGAAACCATTTTCTGTACAGAAATGAAAAATGAATTGATGCGGTACAAGATTAATGGCTGTATTACTGACAGAAATAAGAACAGGATTGCAGTTTTCACTTGAAATCTTGATATTTGTGGGCGAGAAACGTTTTGTAGTTGGATGTCATACATCTACAGGGAAGTTGTGAGTTTGGTTGAGATGTTGAGGATGTCACTTTTAAAGTTTTCCAAAATAACCTCAGATAACATGCTGCTTTCATTCTTAGATCATGTTGTAGCTGAAACTTGAAGACAATGGAAAATGAGCAAACTGTAACTAGTGCAGGAATAGGGGCTACGCTGTAATAATAGAGAGAAAGTGAGAGAGAGACATGAACAACAAAAAAAGCTGACAGTGTTAATATGGAACCAAAAACGAGGAGCGCAACCTGGCATACACTCAAATTCTGCACCTGCACCTTAACAAATGGAGCTCTCCTGTGTGCCTCTCTGGCTTTCTCTGACTCCCACTCTCATTTCTATTCAGCAGAATCTCTCTCTCCTGCCCCGCGTCCAGGCTCCGGGCAACGTTTTTCCGGGCGTTTTTCTCTTTTTTTATCTCTCTCGTTCCCCTCTTGCCTGCACAGCACGGTGTTTGTGCGTTAATTTGTGTCCACCCCTGGGGGGGTGGAACAATGAGGTGGACCTGTTTTGGTGCATGATGCCAAGTTTAGGGGATGACACAGCGCAGGGCTGCAGACACCTGGTCTGCCTGAAGGGGAAGTGGAAGACTGCTCTCCCCCCATCTTTCCCTCGCCCTTACCATGCAGAGAAAAACAGCTGCTGATCAGCAACTCGCAACCTCCTCTCCGTACCGGCCTACCTACACCATCAATCAACACAGACCTCCGGCAAGGAAGAGCGGCGGCTAACATAGATGCTAATTGAGAACATTTCTTCACTCTTAAATATCAAAGCTGTAAAATGCAGTTTTCCCTTTCAAATGTTATTGATAAACCAGGAGACAATTGGTGTTCAACATTTGCTTCTTTAGCTTTGCAGTGGAGCTAAAACGTATGCTAGCTACTAGTTAGCATGATGCTAACTGCATGCATTGCCTGAACTGTATTAAACCTTCTGGAGTTAATTAAATTTGACCTGCTTATGTGGTTTTGAACACTGGTTGACGTTGATAATAGAGGACATAAATAAAATTCAGACTTCAAGATTTCTGCTACTGTGTTTAGCAATGCTACATGCTTACAATTTTACGGTAGGTTATATAGTATTAGACACCATGTAAGAAAATCTAAGTTCATTTATCTTGTTTAAAGTTTGCTTTGTGATTATTTAGACACATTGCTAATAATTAATATTAATTAATTATTAATTAATTAAAATTATTATAGCTTCTATTAGCTATGTAAGAACAGAATCAATCAAAAGTAAACTTACTTACAGTTACATTCCTATAGTGCTTTGACATTTGGGACAGACAATCAACAAATTGGGATAATCACCACCAGTGTGCAACATCCACCAGGATGATGTGACATCAGAACACTCACCACTAGCTTTTAGCTTTTACGCAGAGAGGTGAGGAGAGACTTGGCCATTTTTAAATGGGAATGATTAGAAGTTGAGAACTTTAGCCAGGACATCGGGAGATGATGCCCCTACCCTTTTCAAAGAAATGCCCATGTGTTTTTGTTTGACTTCAGAAATCCTCAGTTTTATATCTCATCCGAAGCATGGCGGCGTTTACACAGTACAGTGTTCCTGTCACTACACTTGGATGGGATCCACACAGAACACAGGACTAGCGCCTCCTGTTGTCCCAACTAACACCAGCAGCCACATCCAAGTACAGCGTGGGCCATTTATATGAATACACCTTAATAAAATGGGAATGGTTTGTGATATTTACTTCCAGTTTGTGGCACATTAGTATATGGGAGGGGGAAAACTTTTCAAGATGGGTGGTGATCATGGTGGCCATTTTGAAGTCGGCCATTTTGGATCCAACTTTAGTTTTTTCAATGGGAAGAAGGTCATGTAACAAATCAAACTTATTGGGAATTTCACAAGAAAAACAATGGCCTGCTTGGTTTTAACGTAATTTTATTCTTTCATGAGTTTCATTGAAATCTGCTGCAATGACCCGGGTGCTGCGTTCACCAGACATCAACACTATTTCTATCCGCTCCTCACGTGTTAATCTCTGCGACATGTCAATGGCTGTAAACAAAGAGGAACTTGAAAGTAACTCATGAAAGAATAAAGTTATGTTAAGACCAAGCACACCATTATTTTTCTTGTGAAATTCCCAATAAGTTTGATGTGTCACATGACCCTGTTCCCATTGAAAAAACTAAAGTTGGATCCAAAATGGCCGACTTCAAAATAGCCACCATGGTCACCACCCATCTTGAAAAGTTTTCCCCCTCCCATATACTAATGTGCCACAAACAGGAAGTTAATATCACCAACCATTCCCATTTTATTAAGGTGTATCCATATAACTGGCCCACCCTGTACTAACCAGACCCTGACCTGCTTTGCGTGGTATGTTGTGCAGGTGATATGGCCACTGCAGACATTTCTTGTCCATATTTGAGTTAATTAAATTAATTGCAGATTTCTTAAATATGCTCACTAGATGATGTATGCGGAGGGGGCAGCCATGGTCTAGTGGTAAGGATATGGTCTTGTGACCAGAAGGTCGCCGGTTCAATCCCCAGACAGGACATGACTGAAGTGTCCTTGAGCAAGACACCTAATCCCCAAGCTGCTCCCCGGGCACCGGTGGATAAGGGCTGCCCACCGCTTTGGGCACAAATTCTCACAGCCTGGTGTGTTCACTAGTGTGTGTGTGTTTCACTGCACGAATGGATTAAATGCCGGTCAAATTCCGTTGTGTGAACATCACATTGGCAAATTGTTTCATCTTAATCTTTTCAGAATGCAGAAAATCTGTCCTGCTCAAATCACACCTAAAAATCAGATATGAGCTTGTCTGAACTTCGCCTTATTTTTTTATTTTATTTTTAGGATTGACAGACATACAGAATCAGAAGAGAACAGCATCATATTGACTGTCTTGATGCTGCAGAAGAGAGCTGCAGAGAGCTGGAAGCACTTTGCACTGTGTTCGATTTGTAATGACTCTTTTCACCTGTGTAGCCGCTAAATGCCTGGAGCACAGTGACTCACAGTGAGTGAGAGAAAAGGAACTGGATGTTCAGTTACACTCCTCTCTATTCCTCATGTGTGCCTTCCCACACAAAAAAAAAAACCCAGTACCTAAAACACACTATTCAGCGCTCGGACCAACAACAAAAACATATACTCGCTAAAGAGCACTTTAACCTAAATATGCATTTCAATGAACATGTACTAGCAGAGCCTACTAGTTTGCCAACAATCAATGCAACACCAATTTTCACAGCCACGAAATTAGCCTTTTCCTGTGAAATGGACCGCTGGCTGTGAAAAAGTGAAAATTCTTAGTTTAAGCAATTTTCAGATCGTTTAATTGCAGGTTCTGAAAAGAGCATACAAGGTGAAATATTTAATGAGCAGGCTTCTCAAAAGTGATTAAAAATGGATGCCAAAGATGACTTAATGTACTATTTTTCCAGCTTGAATGATGGAAAAATGCAATACTGTTAGGCTAGTAGGCTTCATAGCCAGTAGGCTTCTCTAGAAGTTTCCCTTTGCTCAAGTGACTGTAGGGAGATTTCCACTTCAGTGTGCACTGATTACTGTAAAGTGGTTTTGATTTGGAGATGCAAAATGAATGAAACTGCGAGAAAGATGTTTTTAGGGTTCAATACTACACTCACATTGCACATTCAGCTGCCTGGATCGGTTCTGAGTTAGTCAGATGTTGCTGTACGGTCATTCATCAATAATTGACACAACCACATGGGCAGGATACTACTTTGGCAAACCTTTGTCAAACACTACGGTTCACAAATGCCACTTAAATCTTCAACTAAATGTCCAGAAGTGGCATCGACTTGGAGCATCACACAGTGGAAGCATGTATTGTGTTTAGATTAATTAGTATTCCAGATCTTTTTTTGGAAAAAGCAGATGTGTGCTCCAGATCAAAGACAAAACAAAACAAAAACTGTTATCAGCAACAAGTCCAAAAGCCAGAGTCTGTGCCGTTGGTAAAAGTCATTTACACTTCTGAAAATGCACTGAGAGCAACATATGCTGTCTTAAATGCATCTTTTCCAAAGATGTCCATGCATTTTTCAACAAGACAATGCAAAACCACATTCTGCACACATTACAAAGGCATGGCTATGAAAGAAGAGGCTATGGGTACTGCACTAGCCTTCCTGCAGTTCTGACCTGTTCCCAATACCCAATAAAGGTTTTAAATTGAAATTGTGATGACACTATACTGTTGCACCATTAAGACATGTTTGCAGAAATAATGCAACAAAATAACACATTTCATTCCTTGGTATCCTCAGTGCCAAAAATATCTGTTAAGTGTTATAAGAAAGAATGGCAACATTACAAAAGGGCAAATGGTTTACCATCCCAACTTTTTTTGGAGTGTGTTGCAGGCCTGAAATATAGAAATGGATGTATATAAACACAATAAATTAATTTGGTTCATACTGCATGCAATGGAATAAAAGTCAAAGTGAATGTAAGAAACATTGTGCATTTTCCGTACTCGCTCATCTTTTCTTATTTGGGGTTGTAAAATTTGGAGAAATCTTTGATATTTGAAATATTAGGTCAATTTAAACCTTTGACTCTGATGGGGCCTTACTTATATGGTAACAGTCTCTTATATCAGCCAGTTGTAATTATTATCAAAATCCAAATTTAGCACACTTGCAGCTAATTAAGCCTTCAGGAGCACCTGAATGTGAGAATCAGATGAATATGTGTAAATCTTCAATAAAACTCTACATGATAATCATCAGGAGCAAAATAAATGAAGAATCAGTTAATTGTACACTTCTGCAAACATTTAGTCAAACCTTTTCCTTCTATTCACCACTTTCACAATTCCCAGAATGCACCGCGCAACTGGCAACATCCGGTTCACCATTTTCTCTTGTTTTTCTCGTGTTTATGTCTGTGCCAGCTACGCTAGTAGTGTAGCTTAGTATTGATAGCATGCAACACGATAGCTTGCAACAACGTGTTTACACTAAAAACCCACTGCATAAATTGAAAATACAAGTTGACACAACAAGATATGATGTTTAATATTCAAAGAAATATTATCTGCATATAGTTACAAAAGCTAGTAGATATCACATATTTACTTACCAAATAAAGTTGTAAACAGTGTATGTAGTGTAGCCGGCACAGACATAAACAAGAGAAAAACAAGAGAAAATGGTGAACTGGATGTTGCCGGTTGCGCGGTGCATTCTGGGAATTGTGAAAGTGGCGAATGCTAATAACAAACATGTTACTACTGTTATCTCTGGGGTAATTTATGACACACAGAAACCTGATTAAGTTCTTGGTCAGTTTAATAAACTAGACTGAACGTCAACATTTGCAACAGTCTTATGTCTTATGTAATGGTAAAGTTTCCTGTTGTTTAAATGCATTTTCTTTCACTTTTCTACATCTAAATGCATATATAATGATTCTATGTTAAAATGTTTAATGGATGGTCTCTTCCCTTCCACAAAAGTGCATCCATTTGCCTTTGGTAAGCTGCCATTGCATGTGTAATACTACCAAAAAAAGGTGAAGCATTCAGTGTGCAAACAAGGAATTGTGTTTACAAGTGTTTACACTTTAATAGTCCAGTTAATTTTAGGACTGTTTTTATTTATCAGGCTTACAGTAGATGGACTAAGACTTTGACTATGAAAGCCTAAGTGAGGTTAAAACTGAACCACTGTTGCACATATAAACATAATCAATGTAATGTTCAATGTTCTTATTTCATTTTATACCAGCCTTTACACTGTCAGTTCCCATGCAAGGTTTCGTTCACATCCTCTCAACACCATATTTTAATTTCTTTTCTGTTCACTCACATCCTCGCTCTGGCACTTCTCTTCCATACTGTGCAAATCCTCACTGTCAGTCTCTCATTTCTGGAGAAACTTTTGTCATTTCCCATCTTTTTTTGTCACCCACATTGTATTAGTATCAAACATTAAGATTAAAAAAATTAAAAATTATTCAAGTAAAAGTACAAAAGTTCTGGTTTCAAAACTACTTCAAGTATAAAAGTAAAAGTAATGTAAGGAAAACAAATGCCAAAACCTTTTGACATTTTTTGGGATGTACTGACTTCCTGTCTCAGCTGCATATCTGCCCCTTAAAAATAAAACATTTGAGTCATTTTAAATATATTAGTGATCATTTATGTGTAGTACTGAGCTTACTGGAGAGTGACGAGACACGTGATGTGCAGGTGTGATGGATGGCTTACCAATAGGGTATCAGAATGGTATATGTTTATACTTCTCATCCAACCACAGTCACATTCACTCTTTCTGGATGGAGCAGTTTATCTGGATGTTTTTTAAATGATGACAAACCGAAATGAAATATGTAGAAATAACGAGGCTGTTTTTAAAATGTAAGGAGTAGAAAGTACCGATAATTACATGAAAATGTAAGTAAGTAGAAGTAAAAAGTTGCCTGAAAATAATGACTCCAGTAAAAGTATTTGTACTTCATTACTTGACACCTCTGTTCATTTCCCATGCCAACCACACCAACCAATCAATTCATAGCTGTTTTTCCTCACTGACCTCTTGCATGTAATGCATATCATCAGTTATTTTTCTTATCTCTTATGTTCCTCCCCTTTTTTCCTTTTGATTGTCATTTTCCACCTATTTTCAATACAAAACACATCTGAAAAATGCAAAAATGGAAAAAAAAAACCAGATTAAAAACATCACATAATAAAGTTATATACCAGTGATCTTTCCTATAATACTTTCATTATGTAGAGGATCTTCAGCATTCAATAAGGTTCTTCACACTCATGTCATCAGCAGACGATCTGTATTAAAGAACCAACAATTAAAAAGTTCTTTATTGTACCAAATGTGTTCTTCTAAGGCACAGAGAGCACTTTGCTGAGTTTTTACTTTTAACAAGATAACATTTTTCCGCAAAATTTCCACTAATCTAAAAACTAAAGTGTTAACACTGAATATTTACTCCACACTGAACTCCACTACACACAGCATCAGTCTGAGAACCTTCCTGTTCTAAAGCAGTGAGCTCTACACTTATCTAAACATCTCTAAGAAGCTGTTCTGAAAGCGGAACCTTCTCTCTATTTTGACATATTGAAGGACAGAAAGTTGCTGGTGGAGTGCTTGTGGGCAATGCCGGTGACATACGGACGCGAGCATGGGCACGCACACACACACCCACACATGCGCACGCACATGCACACACAACTTGGTCAGCACAGATGAGTTGTGGGAAAACAAGCAGCTGCAGGAGGAAGAATGGACCATAAGGCTCGACCGCTTGCCAAATTTCATCATCTATTATGGATTGCCTGAGAAGCTCGCTCCACTGCGACCGGGGCCACGCTTCTGAATCGCATGCAATCACAAATCGGTGCTCAACACCAAGATATTGGCGCTGCATTTTTTAGCCTGAGTGCATTTATGTGGAATTAAACATGTTGTGCAGAGAGAATTAAGAGTCATTTGCATCATTGTCGTCCTCTCTTCAAATGATCAACATAAACAAATGTATTATCTTCAGATGCTTTGCAGACAATTTTATTCTTTTTGAGTTGAGATGTGGTTGTGATCTGTGTAACACACTCTTAAAAATAAAGATGCCAGAAAATGTTATTTGGAGTGATGCAGTATTAACTCTTCTTGTTCCTTTCAACAGATAGGATAAGTTCTATGTTAATTAAAGGCTTCTTTCTTTACCTTTCTTTACTTTACTGGTAATCTTTACCAGTTACCAGAGTATGGGTCCAGTCTGTCAGTGTCCCTTTAAGCAAGTGAGCAGTAGAAAACATTTTGCACATGTGCAACACGCTGTCAATAATGAGCTGTAGGGCACGCTAAGGCTGGCAACATGCTGGGAGCAGCCAATAAAAAATGAAAGATTTGCATACGGAAGCTTATGTGAATATCGTTTACAGTATCAGTGTTGCTATGCAGCTTGTCATTCAAAAACATCACAGTAACTGTTCCACTGCAAGCGAGGCAATATAATGAATCATGTCGACAATTTAATCAAAGTTAACAGTTAAATAACACTCAGACAGTCATCGTACCTCAGTAAAAGCTTTATTTCCTTTATTCATGACTGGAATAGATTGTATTTCAGTTCCTTTGGTCACCAAAGTAAAGGCAACAGAATACCACCGGTAAGTAACTCTCCCGACAGGGGATGCATCTCATAGTGGTGGTGCCATATTCGGCACAACACTGGATTCTGCTTTTTGGAATTTCATTTATGAGGTGCATTTGTGGTTGAATTAATTGAGTGAATAGGTTTGTGTGTAGTTTCACTGATGAGTGAGATGCTGCCCACATTGAATTTATTGTGCCCCACCTGACTTTCTATTCTAGAGATGCCACTGAAAAGCTCAAATGTAAATAATAATAATAATAATAATAATAATAATAATAATTTTAATAAATAATAATAATAATAATAATAATAATAATAATAATAATTTTAATAATAATAATAATAATAATAATAATAATAATAAATAATAATAATAATAATACTTTTAATAATAATAAATAATAATAAAAATAAATGAGTACTGAATAACCTATAAAATTGTAGACCTTTTTAATCTACTCAGCTGTGAGTGTGAGATGCTGTTGTTCTGTTTTTGATGCACACTTTGTGTAAAATAAACCTGTATAAACTCATACAATCATTACGGCAAAGCAGATGCAGCATAATGTTAATGAGTCAAATATAACTTAGAGAAAAGTTCTCTGTTCATGAATATTCTGGAGCTCAAATAAAAGTTTCACAATTTGAAAGTACTCAGCAAAGTTTGAAACCACTAATATTTTAGTTTGAGTACACTGTCCCAAAAGTTACTGAATGTGTATGTTTTGTCCTCCAAAATGCAAATAATGTAAATGTGTCCTTAAAGATAAAAACGTGGCCCTTAAGGTCCATTTAGTGAATGTTCACTACATTCACTCTTCCAGGATAAAGTAGCAGATTTGTATCATTTCATAAATGAACTCTGAAACAACAGTAAAGTGTCTGTAAGTCTGGATTCTGTCAATGCAATGTAACGTAGATTAATTACTTTACAATCTGGTGCAATGACATTCCTTAACTATAGGCAGTAAAGACAGGGTCCCACCTCGGTGAGAGGAAAGATACTGACCCAGTGATGGTTTAATAGCCTTCGTATGAGAACCTAAATGAGACTACTTAATATCTGCCTCTGCTAATTTAAGGAGAAATGGCCACTGATCAGACTCAAAAAATATATTTATTTTTTTGTTGGCACTGTACCCATGAAAGCTTTTCCTTGCCATCGCCGAGGCACACTCCTCCCTCATTAGTTCTGCTTCAAAACAAACCTGGAGAGCTATTTTTGCACACCACTACAAAGCAACTACAAGATTTACACAAACAGCAAGACTCTTAAACATAAACTTGAACATCTTCAACAAGGCCCGGACTGTGTTCACCCTCTCTCCAAAGGAAGCAACACACCATCATGGGTTTCTTTCTTCTAGGGGACAATTCTGGCATGTGCCACCTCCACCTAGCAGTCAATTGCCTTGTAAATCACAGGGCCGGGGTAATAAAAACTGATTTGTATATCACCAGGAGTGGAGAGTGTGTCTGTCTTGTAAATTTAATTAAACAGCAGGTGCAAAATCGGGTCATATGGCTTTGATGTGCCCCATGTGAGAATGACAACCAGACAAAGATTCTAATATGGGCAGTATTAACATATTTTTGCATGGAAGCTCATATGCAGGAGGGGCTATCACCTGGTAGAGTATTGAACAAACATCCCCACCCCTTCCCCCAATACGCGAAGAAAAAAAAATCAAACATGATTCAAATGAGCTGTCACCTTCAATTTTAATAGATACGCACCAAAATAAACGTTTAAGCTCTTCAGAACAGTCTCTGCTCTTCTAATGTTGCATAAATACGCCTATTAGAGGCATCTGCCCCACACCGAGACACTGGCTAATTATAGCTCCACTGTGAGGTGAATCAAAGATGGCTAATTCGTAAACATTAAGAAAATAATCCCACAAATAAACATATACGGAACTGTTAGCCCATATCACGGAAAATTGATAATTTCTAAATGAACGGTTAACTATGCTATGCTGCACAAACAACCCACATATTTAGAGAATCTGTAGTCTAACAAAAAAAAACAATGTCATTGTAGGGTTACATCTCGACCAGCACTTCAGCCTGGGTTTATTTTTAAAATGCACAAAAAATAATAAATTCTCAGCACTGAAGTGACACTGACGTGGTGGTGGAGTGTTAGTGTGTGTTTCACTGATATGAGTGAATTATGTCATCTCAGTGTCAAAATATTACACCAACCAAAACTATCCAGCCAACTATCCAGTCCTGTGGGCAGCTTCCTGTGACCACCAATGAAGGACTAGAGGATGACCAACCGAGCTAGCATAGAGTTTAAAAGCATCAGTGGTTCTGCTGTCTGATTCACTCATACCAGCACAACACACCACCACCACATCAGTGTCACTGCAATGCTGAGAATGATCCAACACCCTTATAATCCTTGCTCTGTGGTGGTCCCTTGGGGCTCCTGACCATTGAAGAACAGTGTGAAACAGAGAAACAGATGGACTACAGTTTAACGTGCATCTATATGGTCAGTGGAGCTGATAAAATGGACAGTGAGTGTAGATATAAGACATGTGTACCTAATGAAGTGGCCAGTAACAAAAACAACAGCATGAACATCCTAAGTGGACATGAATGGAAAAAAATAATGTAAGAATAGTGTAGGCTAATGGTCCTTTAACAACAAACGCAATTTCTATTTATGTACACGTGCAGAGACTCCTCAGAGGCAGCTTGAAGCACTGAAGCCAGAAATCATCCTCTTATTGGCAAATGTGACCTGTGACATCAGTGCCCCATAAGGCCCTGTCGATTTGATTTGACTTGCGAGAGGTGTCAAAAGCCGACCTGATGGCATTACGATCTTGCGGTTTTACCTTCTCCCATTCTCTTTCCTTTTACCCCCCCTCCCTTTCCAAGGAGGTGCTGGATAATTACCACCTAGGATGTTGCCATCTGTGCCGCCCTTTCACGGTCTGTTAACTTGCCTCTCAAAAAGTTTTCCGGTGACAGGGGCCACGATTGTAAGAGGGTGCACATTCAAGCATCATTAAATTCGCCGCAAAAGAGAATAGGCCTACTTATGGCTGCGAGCAGCTCGGAGCAGTGTGTCAAGCCACGCCAAAAATAGACTAATGCGCAAAAAATTAAGCCCCTCAAATTGTTTGGAATAGCATGCTGCTGCGCATGAAATGTGGTTTGAATGCTGATTTCTTTTTCTTTCTTTTTTTCGGGTCATGACGGCCTCGTCTGGGCCAAATAACACAACTTGCCTTTGGCACACTGTCATTCCAAAGTCAGCCTGACATTTTCCTCCTTATGTCCAACAACCACATGTCCCTTCTCTAAAGTTTGATTTTCAAGCCTGTCAGTGTCAAACAAGCAGAGCAATAACTTTGCTCAGAGGACTGAAAAGATTGAGTTGGACCAGACCATCAGCATCGCAAATGAAATGATGGTATTGTTTGATTTCTGAGGGCTTTATTTTCTTTTCTTTTTTTCCAGGGAGATGTTGTCTACAAACCAGAAAATTTGGCATGACAGCTTCTTTGTTAAAGCTTCACTTTTTGGAAGCGCTGGTGTCAAGTTGTATGAGTTTTTAATGAGAAATGCCAAACAAAACATGCAGACAGCGCTGGAGCTGGATAGAGAAGAGGGGTACAGGTGCATGGCTGGAAGCAGTGGATGGTTGAATGGCCAAGAGAGAACTTATCTGTGCTCAAGATCTCCTCTGATTATTGCCACATACCAACAGAGAAATGAAACAACAGCAAGCCCAGGTGCATGGTGGGGAGATAAATTATGGAATTATGGGAAACAAAATTCAATCATCCCATTAATACTGAGGTTGCTATACAGTATTAGTCTTCAAAACTGCCATTATCACTACAAGAACAATAATGTCTAATACTGAACCCTCCTATATCTGCATCATATGTGCAATGAAACCCTCTTTTCTCCTTTATCCTCTTTTTCATTCCTCTAATGTTATGTTTTCTTTCTCACTGATAGCTCATCAGAGAAATGGAGATATGTTGACAAAGATGATGATTCTATACTTTATATCAGTTCTACATTTCAGGACAAGACAAGAGTTTTTGATTGACTATCATCTAGGTGCAGTATCAATCAATCGTCTATTTATATTATATGTACATGTATCTAAATGTAATTAAATATGTAATGAGAAAACAACAACAATAGCTCGACATGTTGGCGTATTTCAAATGTGCTCAAAGTCATCTGGCTGTCAAGTTCAGCACTGGCATTTGTGATAAACAAATTTGTTAACCACATTCCACATTTCAGGGTGTTCCCGGAAGCCATTTTCTTCCCTGAAGCCAAGAGCAAACTTTCCAACAAACCCAAGAGTCCAACAGATGTGTGAAGGGCACAACTGAGTAAGCTCAGGTGAAAAACACTTCAGGCAGCAGCCGGGATCAGTATGGGAGGTTCTGGGACCTCATCCCAGTCCTGCATCACTGACAACCACACAGCACACATTTACCCATAATGCACATTGTGTGAGCCAAGATGAGGGTCCATATGCATTTCATGTGCCATTGTATTTCAAAATTAATGGATTTTAATATTAGTTATACTGGCCTTAAATAATTTTTGTAAGGGTGAAATGAGGCCTCTTAACGTCAGTGTGGATGGACACTGTCATGTTCAAATAATGTTACATGCATCAATATATGTACAGGTTTTGATATGATATCAACAAAATTATGGGCATAGTCTACAGCCACATTTTCTGTAAAGCTGCAAGGTCCGGCTTGTAGTGTTTGGATTTAAACATGAATTTGAGGGGGAATTCATATCACGGCAGTGCTTTAGTTCCCTCTTCTGGTTAGAAGAACAGGTCTGTTTCCTGACATCATGGTGCACTCTATATACAAGTGCACTCAAAAATTTAAATAGCATCAAAAAGTTTATTTATTTCTGTAATTCAGTTCAAAAAGTGAAACTCTTATATAGATTCATTACACAGAGAGTGTCTATTTCAAGCTTTTTTTTCATTTATGATTATATCCTACAGCCACAAAAAAGTCTATATCCCAAAAATTACATTATATAAATATTTTTAAAACATTTTTAATACATAAATGTTGTTCTGTTGAAAGGTGTGTACAGTATTTGCACTCAATACTTGGTCAGGGCTCTTTTTGTATGAATTACTTAATTAATGTGGTGTGGCGTGGAGGTGATCAGCCTGAGGCACTGTTGATGTGTTATGGAAGCCCAAGTTTTTTGATAGCAGCCTCCAGATTCTCAATGAGGTTTAGGTCAGGTGAGTTTGCTGGCAAATCAAGCACAGTGATACTGTGGCTTTTAAAAGAGGTATTGGTAATTTTTGAAGTAAAATGTCCTGGTAGATGGCTTTGGACACTGGCAGTCGTGGCCTGATGGATAGGGATATGGTCTTGTGACTGGAACGCTGCTGGTTCATGACTGAAGTGACCTTGAACAAGGCACCTAACCCCCAACTGCTCCCCGGGCACTGTGGATATGACTGCCAACCACTTTGGACACATGTTCTCACAGCCTAGTGTGTGTGTTTCACTGCATGGATGGGTTCAATGCAGAGGTCAAATTCTGTTGTGTGCAATAACATTGGCAAAATATTCAATCTAGTCTAATCTAATACAACACAGTGGACCAACCCAACACCAGCAGATGACATGACTCCTCAAACCATCATTGAAAGTAAATTTTGCATTTCATTTGGAAATCAAGGTCCCAGAGTCTGGAGGAAGAGGAGAGGCACACAATCAAAGCTGCTAGAGGTCTAGTGTGAAGTTTATATATATACAGGGGTTGGACAATGAAAGTGAAACAGCTGTCATGTTAGTGAGGGAGGTTTCATGGCTAAACTGGACCAGTCTGGTGGCCAATCTTCATTAATGTCACATTGCACCAGTAAGAGCAGAGTGTGAAGGTTCAGTTAGCAGGTAAGAGCACAGTTATATAGTATATTACAATGCACACAACATTATGGTGACATACCAGAGTTCAAAAGAGGACAAATTGTTGGTGCACGTCTTGCTGGCGCATCTGTGACCAAGACAGCAAGTCTTTGTGTCTAAATATTATTGAGCCACTTTGGGGTGTTTTGGAGGAGCGAGTCAGGAAACGGTTTCCTCCACCAGCATCACGTAGTGACCTGACCACTATCCTGCAAGAAGAATGGCTTAAAATCCCTCTGACCACTGTGCAGGACTTGTATATGTCATTCCCAAGACGAACTGATGCTCTATTGGCTGCAAAAGGAGGCCCTACACCTACTAATCAATTATTGTGGTCTAAAACCAGCTGTTTCACTTTCATATATACTCAGTTGTATATATATACCACCTGCCTAATAGTGGATGACACTAATGAGACATTGTAGCATGTACTGTTTGGGAATGGTTTCTGGTACTACATTAGGTGAATGTATGCAGAAGCACTCATGACGATTCCAACTGCAGCAGAGCACTGAGGTCCCTTAGATTGTGTGGTTGTGGGTCAGTATGGTGAACCTGGTAATCCAACTTTCAGCGAGGCATGAGATACACACCAAAGTCACTTTCATACTCCTGAAACCATACAGGTGCGGTGTTATCCTGATGAAGGAACCATTACCATCAGGGAACAACATCAACATATACTGGTGCACATGAACTTCTAGGACTGCCGAGTACCTGTTGGCATTCAGAGACTCATGTAGTAGTATTAGTGGTCCAAGATCATGCCACGAAAAACATCATCCAGACATGTACATTGCCACTACCCTGACTTTGGCCCACTGTTGTTTCTTTTCAATTCTCATGTGCTTGACAGGGCGGCACGGTGGCTTAGTGGTTAGCACGTTCGCCTCTCAGTGCTGAGGTCTTGGGTTTGAGTCCACATCTGAGTGGAGTTTCCATGTTCTCCCCGTGTCTGCGTGGGTTTCCTCCGGGGACTCCGGTATTTTCCCACAGTCCAAAAACATGGAGATCAGGTGGATTGGGTAATCTAAAATTGTCCATAGGTGTGTGTGTGTCACCCAGCGATGGACTGGCGCCCTGTTCTGGGCTTATTTGAATAGTGTAATGCCCTGCGCCCAGTGAGGGGGTTGGGGACCCTGATACGGATTAATTGGGTGTGATAATGGATGGAATGGATGTGCTTGACAGCATATACGTCACTGTCCGTCCACTTTATGCAGCATGAATTTTTATTTGTATGACTCTACATCATCATTTCTGAGATGCTACCAGCCTTCACCTGGTAATCTTTCTTCGTTCTCTTTTGAACATCAATCAAATAGCGTATTTTGCCCATTTTGAGCATTTTGCTCTCTGCTACATCTGACTGGTGTGCTCATTTATATGTACAACAAACCCTGTCGAATCTGTGATGTCCCAGGATGTGTTCATTCCAAACCAGGGGTAGAGGTGGCCATTATATTCTGATATGACTTATATAAGGCTGATATGCCAAGATATGTAAGATGGAGCCACCACAACTCAGACTTGTCCAGCACATCCAAAACATGCTTGATTGGATTGAGATCTACAGAATTTGGATACAAAGTAAATACCTTGAACTCTTTGTCATTCCTGAAGAGATTTTAGTGTCACATGGTGCTTTATTCTGCTAGAAGTGATACTGTTGCTAGGATGGGATGAACTTAGTCTACAGCAATGTTTAGGTTGGGGGTACATGCCGAAGTAACATCCACATGAATGCCAGGGCCTCAGGTTTCCCATCAGAACATCACACTGCCTCTGCCAGCTTACCTTCTTTCCACAGATCATCATGGTGCTATGTCTTCCACAGATAAGCAGCGCACACACATTCCGTCATCCACTTTAAAAGGAAACATGATTCATCAGACTACGCCATCTTCTTGCTTTGTTTCATGGTCCAATTCTGAGGCTCAGCTGCCTGTTGTAGAAACGTTTGGCAGTGGACAGAGGTCAGTAAGAGCTCTGACTGAAGGAAGTCAATGTTATTGGCTGTTAATTGGTTTATTCATCATGAAATTAAATAGCAGATGTGTTTTGAAATTATTAAAAATAAATAATTACACTTTTTTTTTTATTGAGCTGTGTGATTTGATGTAACAGCATGATGTATACAGTTTCGTGCAAAAAAAAAAAAATTGTGCACATTTATAAGAAATGTCTTTATTTACTTTTGACCCTTTTGTTTTTTAAATACATTTACACACACACACACACACACACACACACACACTCACAAACACACACACACACACACACTCACAAACACACACACACACACACACCTACACACACACACACACACACACACACACACTCACACACACACACACACACACACACACACACACACACACACACTCACAAACACACACACACACTCACAAACACACACTCACACACACACATACACACACACACACACACACACACACACACACACTCATAATTAAATCATAAATAAATATCCTGACTCTTCAGGCGAGCTGGTGAGAGTTATCTGTAGTACATGAGTTCCCTCTTCTGGTCAGTTATGGCACTGCAGCTTGCCGGTGGTTACAGAGCAATAAAATAGGAGTAGTTTGTTTATATTTGTCTTTTATTCTTAGACTGTTCATTCAAATAAATAAATATCTGGATTTATTCATCATGGAGTAATCTGAACCATCAAAGAACAAGACCTGTACAAACCATTCAAACAAAACTGTGATTTTTAACAAACCCGTGTTGAACTTATTCCCAGATATTAAAGTTCTTATATCCAGATAGCAAAATTATTCTGGCCCAGATCTGGCTCTCATCGCCCACTTTCATTTGGCCCACTTGTGGCATGGACTGCTGGCACTTGGGCAGACCGCTCCCGGTTGCAAGATGTGGGCCACATATACACCAGATTGGGGCCACATATCAGCCAAATGTGAAGCACACACAACTGGGCCAAGTCTGGACCAGAAGCTTTGCCACTTATGGCTCATATGTAGGTAACACTGCCATATCTGTGCCAGAAGTGGAGCACATCTGTTATGGTACATGTGTACCAAAAGTGTATTTTCAATTTGAGGGTCACATTTAGCTCACATGAAGTTTGCCATGCCGACAGTGGGCCAGCAGTGCCATTTCTCAAACAGAAGTGGCCCACATCCGTATGCTATCTGGGTAAGCATAAGAAAAAAAAGTAAAATAAGACTAAAGGGATGGAGCTATTTCCTCTGAGTGACAATAGAGTATTGAGCTTATAATCACTTAGTCTTGTTGAGTCTTACAAAATGTAACACGTCAGCAAATTACAGACATAGATTTGGTCTCAACATCGGTCTGGACACAACAACCACTTCTATACTGAGTTAATAGGACGTTATTAAATCAAATATTATTGATGTAGGCTTTTTTTTGTTTGTTTGTTTTTTTTTTTTTTTGGGGGGGGGGTAAATAAACCAGCTATGATAAATGTGATTATATTTACTGAATATCTTACAGCTTCCTTTAATGATAATGCATTCTTATAATTCATACATCCATTACTTTAACCACTTTACCCAGTTCAGGGAAGCGGTGAGTCCCCATACCCCTTCACTGGGCACTGGGCTGGGCATTATTTCAGCCAAAGGCATGACAGGGTGGCAATCTTTCACTGGACACACACACACACACACACACCAGTGCACTTTAGAGTTACCAGTTCACCTGACCTCCATGTCTTTTGGACTGTAGACTTATTTCCTCCCAAAATATTGCTAAAGGCATGTCCCTACCATCCATACGCAAACCCATGCCTGTACAACAAGCCTGAACTTCTCATAACAATGTCTTCAAGTAGATGTTCCCTCATTTCTTTACATCCAAAATATTATTTTTAATTATTTAAATATTGATCCAAAGTATTTTTAATACTGTGTGCACATCTTTATCTAATGTGCATGAAGTCTGTCAGCACGTCTACTGGCTTTACAGCACTGTTTGTGTTTTCTGACTGTAATGTAACTTCCATTGACTACTACATTTATTTATTTGTGTCATTGGCGCAGCCTTGTGTCAAGGCATTAAGGCTTTGAACTGAATTGTCTATTGATTTGAAACTCTCTAGCACCATCTGTTGGCTTACAATGGAAGTGAGCATCTCAATATCATGAACCAGTTAGAAAGACTAAAAAATATTAAAGCAGCCATGCATTTTTTTGGACAATTTAGAAGAGATGTGACTAAAAGAGAGAAAATATGTGAGTGGACTTTACACCTTTAAGAAATATCAGTGCTATATTATCATTCATAGCTTATTTATTACTGAAATAAAAATATTGTCAAATATACACTGCACACTCCACAAGGTGTCCTGTAGGTGGCCTGTACTATCTGGCACCAAATCATTAGTGGCAAAGTCTTTAAGTGCTGTAAGGTGCTACATAGTAGCATCCCATACACACCCCAAAGATGCTTGATTGGCATTAAGGGGATGTACTTCATATGAAGCCATATAGGTGGTGTCAAAGTAACATCCACCTTCTTCCATCCATTTCTGACACTCATGTGCCCCTCATAGCTGTTTTTGGCAGTGAACAGGAGTCAGCGTGAGCACTGTGATTGGTCTGTGGATCAGCAAACTGATGCATTTTGTGTTCTGACACCTTTCTATCATAGCCAGCATGAACTTTTTCAGTCATTTGTGCGACACTAGATCATCTGTCTGATCTGATCTGATTGACTAGCCATCACTATCCATGACGGTTCACCGGCTGTCCTTCCGTGAACCACTTTTGGAATGCTAACCACTGCATACCAGAGACTCTCTACAAAACCATTATGGGTCATCGAGATGTTCTGAGATGCCATCACAATCTGACCCTCGTTAAAGTCAGTCAAATCCTTCTTCCCTCTTCCTCCCTCTTTCCAAAAAAAGGTTATGCTCAGATAGACTTATAGCATTTTAGGAGTTCTTCATGTTTAAAGTGATTTTTAAAGGGAAACCCCAGTGGAAAGACAAGTTGACCTTAAAACGGAATTTTAATTAAAGTTTTTTATTCATTTATGAAAAAGACATCACGTGTTCTTTTATTTTCTCAGAGGAATATACAGTATCTCCCGACTTTTCCATCAAGTATTTGAATAAAATACCAGTCTGTCTATGTGTGTGCACAAAGATGGATTGGCACCCTGTCTTGGGTTTAGCTAAGATAGTGAAATGCCCAGGCCTGTGCCCAGTGAAGGAACTCACTATGACCCTGACCAGGATGAAGCAGAAGATAATAGATGGAGTAGAGAGAGCAGGACATTACCCAGACAATGAGAGTCCTCACCAAATAAAGTGATGAAACAGAATGAGGTCAAATATTTGTACATACATACATCCATTATCACACCCGTGTAATCCTTATCAGAGTCATTACACTATCCCAACTAAGCCCAGGACAGGGCAGGGCATGAATGGTGGTCTATTGTATGTGTAAATGTACTTGTGCTTACATAGAAAAAGGACATAAGAGCAACATCTCAGTTTTTAATCAGTTTTTAGTTCGTTTTCTGCAGAGTCCTGTAAAGGTATTGCTCAAAGAGAAAAGAGGAATACAGGGATATCTGAGACTTATGTAACATTGTGTGTCCACTAGAGGGAGACTCACTTCTTGGTTTGTTTTCATTGTAAGCTTATTGCTGAATGCTGGAAGTAATTATTACCGAAAATGAATTATTCGGTAGCTATTATGAAGGTATAAACGAATCATAAAGTATTATATTGTATTATTATTACAGTGAGAGACTGGGAGGGTGAGATACTGCAGTTCATGGAGTTGTATAGTGAGGACATGACTATGCTTTCACAAATTAGCCCCAATTAGCTCACTTTATTTTATGGCTTAGTTTTTCTGAGACTGTATAGCCAAAATTTTACAGGCTGCTCTCCCTTTTTGTAGAAAATTGGCTTAACAAACATAAGTAAAGTCATTATAAAGCTTAAATATTTAGTAGTTATTAATTTTGTGCTTCTTAGTGACTTTTTTATTTGGAAAAAAAAAAGTTTTATGTTCTTTCATTCAAGCATATTTTTGTGACATTAAATACTTCCCAAATTATATTTTGGCCTTTCTTGTGAATTTTCAATGTTTTGTAATGCCACTCATAATCATTTTATGTGGCGGACCGTGCATTTCACACCTAAGCCTTCATAATGCTCCGTCTGAATCAATAACCCCTCAGAAACTAATTTATGGTTATAAAAACCATCTTAATATGCAGAAATACAGTATAAAGAGTCATTGCATTGCAGACAAATAACTCCTGTAGCCTCTATTGAATAAACACACCAGGGGTGAACAAGTCTCCTTCTACTGCAGCTACAGCCGTGACACACATAAAAAACATCAATAATAACCTCATAAACTTGTAAAGTTATTTAGGAAAATAGCAACATTTTACTCACCAAAAAATTGGAATATTTGTAATCAAAATCCATCCTCCTCTCTTTCCTCAAAAACAGTGCAATTACTCTGTCATACAGATTATCTGTGCACTTCAGTTCCATCAAGAAATCCTTTCATATCGCTATTGAAACTAATGCTGACTAGACTATCCAGTCAACGAGTCTGAATATGGTGACGTTGCCAGATGCCTGCTAGAGGGCCCTGGTGACACCACCTCAAAATCTGATTGGTTGAAGCACCAGTTTCATCAACATTTACAAGTATTTTTTTGGGGGGGTGCAGAATGGATTGTGAAGGCCAGGCAGTCTTCTTTGACCTTGACCCTGCCTGGCAACAAATGATGGCTGAAATGTGATTGGTTAAATGCTTTAATATGAAAATACATGTCTGGAAACAGCACAACTAGAAAAGCTACAAAAAGAAGTGGACATGGACCAAATATAATTAACATCAGTTTGTGATTCAGATATTTCTTAGACCAGCAGAGAAGGCCTTGCAGGTCCTAACAGCCCACCACTGATTAAATATGTGATTATGCTTATCATAGCTGCCAATGAGGTGATCATATGTAAAGTATTTAATCATTAAGTACTGACTTCAATACTCACTGTAGAGCATTAAGTGTAAGCCTTTAACTGCCAATCATCAAAATATTCCTTTAGCATTTGCAGTTGCAGATCGAGTAGACTGAAAAATGGTTTCAGTGTTTTTAAAAGTCTTTTGAGAGACGTGCACAACAAACCCATCAATAATAAATTCAAAGCACCATCAGAAGTGTGTCTAAATGATGAGAATAATGATAATGAGTTTCTTTGCTGAAAATCAAGTGCAGTGTTACTTCTAGCATCTCCAGATTCTTTAGGAGAAGAAAATTTAGGTCACGCTGAAGAAATCAAAACTTTTAAGGAAGCTGTAAGTGCTGATGTTTGGAATTGGTGTGCTTTCAGGCTATGAACGGATATGCAGATGAAGGAATTTTTATGGTTACGTCATACTTGCAGTGCAGAGATACATCCCAGGAGGTATCAGTGAATACCTGCAATGTGAAACAATTTAGTGAACAGTGATTGAGGAACACTACATCTACACTACATGGACAAGTGTGGACAGCCCTAGTAACTAGCCCTTGTGGAGAATCCACTGTTAACAATCAAATATATAGTCAATACATTTTTGGAAAACAAACACTGGCTATAGGAAGTGGAATCATGATAGGATGCAACATCCAGTATGTCAAATTTTTGCACTTCATCATCTGGCACTGAGATGAATCTGGGTTTTGTGGATGTCAGGAGCTGTTTGTCCAAACTCACACTATGTTTGGTGGAGGAGATAATGGTCTGGATCTGCTTTTCAGGGTTTGAGTCGACTCAAGAGAGATTTCAATGGAAATCTTAATGCTACGGCTTATGATTGCACTGTGTGAATCTCCAGACCCACAGACATTACTTACATGTTACCAAGAAAGTTCACCGGGCCATCGAGTCTCTATATCTGCAATTCATCTAGTCTAGCGTGAGATAATGCACACTTCTTACAAAGAGAGTGTGCTTGACATGATGGCTTCAGCAGAGTGTGCTCGTGGAATTAACATGAATTCAAAGCAAAATGCACATACAGTGGTACCCCTACTTACGAGCATCCCTACTAACGAGTATTCCAGGTAACGAGTCCAGATCTCGGAATATTTTGTTCCATGTAACGAATAAAATTCCAAGTAACGGGTAGAGTAAATTAGTTCAAGTATGCCAACCGCTAGGGGTGCGGCGGTCGTAGCATCCCCTAGATGCTAGCGTAGAAGAAGAGGTCAGTCATTACCTTTGACCGCTGTCCAGTGAAAGTGAAAGTGCTAGTGAAAGTGACACA
>BRDA01020321.1:233-14208 GCA_036984385.1 Crenuchus spilurus
ATTACAGTGTTGTGGAAAAGTTTGTGTTCATTATTTAATTCCAAAAAGTAAACTCTCATATATTTTAGATTCATTACACATAAAGTGACATTTTTTAATGTTGATGCTGTTTGAATAGTGATTTACTCAAACTTGAAATTAAATATTCCAATAATTTTAGATTTTGGATTTCTGATTTTCTTGAGCTATAAGCCAAACAAAATATGTTACTGTATATGTATATAAAATATGGCACTTTACAGTTTAGAAATAAATTATGAACAATAATGAACTTTTTCATGATGTTTTAATTTTTTAATTTAATCTCCTCATTTGTCTACCCCATCTAAGATCAGATTCAGGTTTACTGCTTCTTCTCATAGCATGTTTCCTCCCTGGCTATCCTGATAATAAGATGAATTTTATCACTGGAGCCAGTTGTGGGACAGGATCTGCTGCAAATTAAGCCTCTGTGTTGGGCTGTGCTGCAGGCACCATTGAATCAGACAACAGCATTCTGTGTAGTGACAGGATTGATTTGGAGAGAACATCTTAATCTTAATTTTACTGCTGATTATAGATTGTTTTCATCCTTTGTTCCTCTCTGATATTTCACAAGGTTAAAGATGGGAGCCAATTACTGTTTTGTTCTTGTTTACCAGGAAGCTTCCATGTGACTTACCAGCAAATCAGGGTAACATGCATCACTGTTTGTAACAAATATCCACAAACCATCCTTAACAATAGGACACCAAGTGACCAAACAGTTGCATGATTGGCGTGGTTCCTGTTCTCCACAAAATACTCAGGAGCAGTATTGTTGAGTACCTGATAAGATAAATGAAGGAAAGAAATGAACTTCATAGGATAGATTCATGGGATGGTATTTCCCTCTCTGTACCACATTTTAGGCTAGTGTGTGATCTCTCTGACTGTGTGGTCAATGTGACCACCTCCGTACTCATTAGTGAAGACCTCCAAATCCATGCAAGGGTCAGGACGCTCCAGGACCATAATGTAGTGAACTGGCTCATCAAACCACTCAATGAGCTGAATGACATTATTACAGATGGGAGGCTGGTTCATAAGCTGCAACAGAGCTACTTCCATAGGAACAGCCTTGGGCTCACCAGGCTGCAGGAAAATAGGTCATTTGATGATGAGGAATTATTAGTGAACAATAGTCTGGGAGTCAGTTTGCTTTAGAATTGTCATAATACCAGACTTTTGATTTTAATACTGATAAAAAGTCTATCATAATACTCAAGTTCAAATAAATACTCTGACTATAAACTAAAAACACTAAAAGTATTAAAAGTATTTAAAGCTAAACAATTGATTGCCAAGTTTAAATATTGATAATTTTAGGTACTTTTTAGACACTTGGTGTTACTGTAATTTGGTTTAAACCCTATTTATCTGTCTGTCTTTCTATACAGTGGTGCTTAAAAGTTTGTGAACCCTTTAGAATTTTCTATATTTCTGCATAAATATGACCTAAACCATCATCAGATTTTCACACACGTCTTAAAAGTAGATGAAAGGAACCCAGTTAAACAAATGAGACACAAATATTCTACTTGCTCATTTATTTATTGAGGAAAATGATCCAATATGACATATTTGTGAGAGGCAAAAGTATGTGAACCTGTAAGATTAGCAGTTAATTTGAAGGTGAAATTAGAGTCAAGTGTTTTCAATCAATGGGATGACAATCAGGTGTGAGTGGGGACCCTGTTTTATATAAAGAACAGGGATCTAAGTCTGCTCTTCATAACACATGTTTGTGGAAGTGCATCATTGCACAAACAATGGAGATATCTGAGGAGCTCAGAAAAAGAGTTGTTGATGCTCATCAGGCTGGAAAAGGTTACAAAACCATCTCTAAAGAGTTTAAACTCCACCAATTCACAGTCAGACAGATTGTAGTCTGAGAGGGGGCCCCCAGAATGTCCAATATGTTGAGAGGACTGACTAAAGTTCATTTCCTCAGTTGATATTATCAATATATTTGACATATGAATTAATAAATAATTATTTTGAGGGCCCAATTCATTCGAAATAAAAACAACCAAAGAAAAAAAAATCTGGATTTTTATGGGCCCCTCTCCCTACTCGGGCCCTGGGTAGTCAGGTCCACTTTTCCCCCCACTTCCATGCCCTTGCCCCCAGCACCCCGTTCCCCTCCAGAGTCCACTAAATATCTATCTAATGTTGGTCTATGTCCTATTAGTTTCACTTTCTTCTGTAATTTCACCTTCTGACCAGTAGATGTTGCACTATATCTGTCACTGAAGGCTCAAGTTGCCTGCAGGAAAAGGCTCAGCTGTTAACAGGAGCTTCTTCACCACCTCACTTCTAAAGGACTGAGTTATATTGTAATCTGTCAGAGCTTGCAGAACATAAACTATTTGCAGTTCCACCTGAATGGCTCCTTAAATCTAAAACAAGTTTTGCATTTAAATTAAGGGAAGAATTTAGCTGCTACAGTATTCAACTTGCTTTCAGAGGTCAAAGTTAATTGTTTCCCAGGATGAGAATACAAGCATCTATGTGTCTTTGTCAAATATCAAGTACAGTACAGACTGGCATTTCTTGGAGTCTGTGATTGGTAATCTTCATGCTTAATGCCTAAAGTACATTATCCTGTGAGAATAGTACCATCTTTTAAAAATGATGAAAGGATGAAGAAATCAATACAGGATCTGGACAGCCTTACTCATTCAAGAACAGGCTGTACCCAACATCATCCTACCACACAAGTTCTGAAGCTCCTCTGAGTGTCTGCTCTTTAGTCTCAGTGAATGCACTTTGTGCTGTATTTTAGGCCTGTGTAGGTGAGTGAGAGAGAAAGAGAACAGCAGGTGTGTGTGCTCCTTGATTAAATTCCTGATGGCTGCTTTGTGGGTAATGAGGACTGAATTATTCATGTAGCTTTGAGGCAATGATCTCTTCATTATGGGAAGTTTAGACAACATTGATTATATTCAGAGATGACAGTCCAAAAGAGTCCGTGTGCCTCTCTTTCCCTCTTTCCCTGCATGTGTGCGTGATGGAGTGTCCGTCCTCTTCACTTCTTCTGTAAGGGCATTTGCGTCACCATGGAAACGAATTTAGATATCTGTACATGTCACTCACCGGCTATCTCTCCATCAGGCCTTTCTTTTATTCCCCCTCCAGGTTTGACTTCACATCTTTATCTCTATTAAACACACTAGAGTTTACATACACATATCACTGCTGTGATGATGAAGATGATGATGTTGTGTTGGGCATTTCTGTTTGGGAATTGTTTAAAAGTTCATTTTTTGATAATTTAATTCAAAAAGATTAACTATTATATACATAGTCATGTCAGAAAATTATAACCACTTTAATCATATATCTGCTTTGCAGACCCAGTGCTGGCGCAAGGCATGCGGGTGCCCCATGTGCGTAACCACTGCGGCCCCCCGACAGCGAATATTTCAAATTAAATGCCTTATGTCTGATTAGGGGTGCAGATAAAGTGGATGCGTGGTGCCCCCCAAAGACGTGTGGTGCCATTTCAATACAGCCCTCTACCAGAAGATTTTAGAGCACATAATGCTTGAAATATGTCTCTGCCACTGACGTAATTGGGGGCGGGGGGACATGTTCCCTGCACTTTTTCAAAAGGTTTTGGTCCCCTGCAGTTTTTTTCTGTCCAGAAACATTATATTAACAGGAGACGGGTCAAGCACTAGGACCCAGTGGAAAACAGCCCCTCATTCTGAAGCCTGTTTCCCTTTAGATCGCCCACAAGCTCATCTATTGACTCGTGTGATTGTCCGTCCTTGTTGTCACTCCATCAAACAGCGTCTGGACTTGTGAACCTTTGTTGGCCCGCAGTCTGTTTTCACCTGCCTGAATTGGGTGTTAATTTTTGCTATCTTATGCTTTTAACAGTTTATTAAGATTTAATAATATATTAATAGTTTACTAATTATTCATAATATTTTTATTTTATTATTAATAACAACATTTACATTTACATCATTTGGCAGACGCTCTTATCCAGAGTGATGTACAAGAGTGCTTTGTTTCCATTAAGAGAATTATCTCTGCTAGTACAGACAGGTTACAGACAGGCTAGAATCCCAACTATTCTACAGTTCAGACACTGTTAGAACAAAACCATCACTAATACCTAGAAAGAAAGAAAGATACACAATTGTACACAATATAAGAGCATAACAATGCATTACAATAAGAGATGTAAACTATAGTGCTCACTTACGTGCTCCACAAAGAAAAACTAGCCTTAGAGTCTGTGTTTAAAGACTGTGAGGGACTCTGCTGTTTGAACAGTCAGTGGGAGTTTATTCCACCACTTCGGTGCAAGGACAGAGAAGATTCTTGATGCTAGTTTTCCACGTGTCTTGAAGGATGGTGGGTCAAGCCGAGCCGTATTGGAAGCTCTAAGGGTTTGAGATGCAACTTGAGATTTGGCCATTGCCATTAGGTAGAGGGAGGCTGGTCCATTTTTTGCTTTGTAGGTGAGCATCAGGGTTTTGAAACTGATATGGGCAGCTACAGGAAAAGAGTGAAGTGAACACAGCAGGTGATGTAAGAGAACTTGGGTTGATTGAAGACCAGTCGATCAGCTGCATTTTGGATCAACTGCAAGGCCTGATGGCTCTCATAGGAAGACCAGCCAGGAAAGAGTTACAGTAGTCAAGTCTTGACATGATGAGAGACTGGACAAGCACCTGGGCAGCATCATGGGTTAGAAACGATTGGAATAATACTTAATAACACTTAATAGTTATTATTAGTATATTATTAATAGTGATAGTAATCACTAATAAAATATAAATAATAATGTGTAAGTAATGTATTAATATTTATTAATATTTATTAATAATTAATTATTATAATTTAATTTATGTTCAAGCCCGGCACTGCACCTACACCCCTAGAATCATGCCAGTTGTGTTCCCCCAACCTCTGAAATCAAAATTAAATCACTGGTCTATTCATGTGAAATTTAAATAAAATATATGACACTTTATTCAATTATGATTAAAAAAACAACTTTTTTTTCATGATTTTCTATTTTTTGCTGTATGACTGTAGATGTACACCCAAGGGCAGAGCCAGACAAAAGTGTAGGCACCCCTCTGGCCATGCAGAACTCATTTCAGCATTTCTTTTAGCAGCTGAGGATCGATTGCCAGCCTGATGATACTTTGCCACCTCATAGTGTAATGAGTGTTGGTCTCAGCCTTGGCATGCCTACAAAAATTGTCTGACTCTACCACTGCCTGCACTTCTATCATGCGTTTCTGGCTGCTCAAGTTACTGGCAGTGATTATAATGAGTGAACAAGAGTGGACCCCAATCTGCTCCCAGACTATGACCTATTCACAGAAGTTTCAAATATAATAATAATATAATAATATTTTTTCTTAGAATTGCAAGATTAGTGTATCTGTTAATGAAAAATGGCCAATTAAACAGCTTGTGCTGGAATCTGGCTGAAAAAAAAAACAGTAAATGTAATCATAGCAGAAAAAAAACAAAACTCTGTGATTAGCAGAGGTCATGTCTGTCTCCTAGTCTGCAAAGAGACAATCAGATAAAGCCATCTAAGCTTTCATTTCTCTGCATGCCACAGTCTTTTATGTAAGTGGTCTATACCTGTTCAGTCCTTTTGTATTTCTCACCTCAATTTAGTCTAGCCAGAGGCATTTGTATCTGCACTAGTGAAAGTAGTGCTTTAAAGCTGATACACTCCTCCACAGCATTAAGAGCACTGTGCTTAAGGAGTGAGGAGATGGATGGATGCTAAGCCTTCCTTTTTTAAACACAGTTTAGACTTAGGGTTGGTAGGAAAAACTGGCGGTATAAAAGTGTGATGTCTCAGGTTATGGATTTTACATTATTATGGATGCCATGACAATCCCAAATAACCCTAACATCAGCCCCTTAGACAAATTGAATGTGAAGAGCCTAAATAATCCTTATAAATGTTACAGTATAACACCATTTCAACACTTACACTCTTATTCACACTGAGAAGAACTATCAAGACTTTCTAGGTCTGCAGAAAAGGCCAAATAATTTCTGGAGAATCATTATGCAAGTTGTATTTAAACTAAACAATCATTATAGTAATGCTCCTAATTCCTAAAGAATTTTGGTTGGAAAGGAAGGTGTTAAAACACTAAACTCCAAAAATAGCCCAATCAAGATTACATTTTCCCAAGTGGTATCTAGGTTGATTACAGACAAGGGAGCTCTATCATTGCTTAGGACTTCAGGAGGTAGAAGGCACAAGGCCTAAGGCGTTAGATTACCTACCAACATAATTAGGCAGTGACAAAGAATTCAAATCATCATGTTTTGATTTCCTGTAGTTAATCACTCTAGGCCTTCATGAGGTCTCAGATAAGTCACTGACTGTGACAAGGAAATATAGCAGGTTTCAGTCAGTTAATAAAAATGATAAACAGCAGCAGCTCTAAGACAGGGCTTTTAGTGAGATAAAACCAGATAAAATATATGTTCATAGATCTTCCAAGTTTTAGATAAAACATATACAATGCTTTTACATGGATGCTAGAAAAAAAATGTGCAAAATCATAGGGTTCTCTTGGGTTTTGTCTTTTATGGCACAAACTGAAGGCCTAGTTCTGATAGCATTGGTTTGCTTCTAATTCAGTTCTCTTCTCTCTCTTTGTTTTGGTCCATTAGAGTAAACCCATACACACAGGTCAGCCATACGATTTAACCTCCAATAGCTCTGATCCACTTATACCAGCACAATGCACATTAACAAACCACCACCACATCAGTGTCACTGCAGTGCTGAGAATAATCCACTACCCAAATAATAGCTGCTCTGTGGGGGTCCTGATAATTGAAGAACAAGGTGAAAGGAGGCTTATAAAGTATACAGAGAAACAGATGAATTACAGTGTCTAATTGTAGAACTACAAAGTGCATCTATATGATCAGTGGAGCTGATAAAATGAACACTGAGTGTAAATACAAGAAGGTGATTTTAATGAAGTGGCTGATTGGTGTAAATCAAACACCCTTATTTGGGGTATGACATACTGTTTGCTAGTGTAAATTTGGGTTTAATATTACCGACTACAACGTAAATAGTGCTTGAAGTCTTAATCAGCATAACAATATCTGAGTGTGTGAATATTCAACAAAAATGATTGGGGGATTCAGGCTGCGACAGTAAACATGTTATATAACCATCACACACACACACACACACACACACACACACACACACACACACAGATGTTAAGGGTCATAAAGTACACCTGTTTCCCCGTGTATGATTTCTCCACACACACACTCTCTCTCTCTCCGTCTTACACACACACAAACAAAATACGCCGTGGTTCTCAGGTTATCACGTTTTCCTGTTTAATTTCAGACCTTGATTTGCATTCAGTGTATTTGCAGATGGCTCTTGATATACAAACATCATCTCAAAGTCTGAAGGAAGACATCTATGACATTTCAGGAAAACAAAAACAAGAAGAAAAAAAATCATAATGGGACAAACTACTGTACATGCAATGTGTTGTGTGTCATGAGCTTTGGATTAAAACAAAAGTTTCTGTAAGCTGGTTTCAACTAAGAAAAGTATCATTCTGAAATTCTATGGAATCACTCATATAGTAACTAGTTATTTGTATGGAATCAACTCGGCATGTAGAAACACAGAATAAATGATATACTATTCAGTTCTACTGTTCTCACCATTCTTTTTCACATCAGTTGCAAACTGTCACTTACAAATTTGTCACTTACTGCTTGCATATTTCATTGTGGCTTTTATAATGTGTTGAAAGTGCAGGGAGATACCAATTTCAAAATGATAGTAATACTACCTTACCTTACTTCTGTACTGTGCAGTCAATTACCATGCACATGTACTTAGAAAAGAACAGAGGAACTTTATCACTGCTGTTACAACATTTGCCCATTAACCTTTATTATGTGTTTTATAAACTTAATCGGTGTCTTTTAAGTACAAGGAAATGCAATTAAATCATTGTCTGTAGTAATGAGCTGCTACAGATGTGCCAGATAGAGATTAGGTTGAAAAATGCTTGAGTATTCCTTTATGTAATGGAAGATAAGAAATGGAAAGTGGCCGTGTTCTCTGGCCAGGGGACTTTCTTACTATGTATGAGTCTCAGTATGATAGGATAAAGCATGGGACTCAAGGATTTGGCCACACACTGAATTAATTCATTTATACTTATCTTCCTCCTCCAGGAGCCTTTTTTAAGTTATTATATTCATATTATAAGACCTCATATCTCCAAAGTTGGCAATTTTTACTTATTATATGCATATTACAAGAATATGTACAGATGTATCATCCCTAAGAGCATCATTTTTGCTCCTCCTCAAAATCAGCCTTTTTGGAAGATTCAGGCTTTTTGCCAGACTGATTGTCTCTGCAGTAAGTTGCACAGCAGCATTTGCTATGGGGCTTGGTTCATGTGCTTATTTGGTAATGCTCTTTTAACACCTGTCTCCATGGATCCATTAGCTAAAAATTATTCCGCAGAAAGTTGTCCTACACCAGTGAAAAATGTCATTCATGTTTAAGAAAGATATCAACCAAAACCAAAACCTCTGCACAAAGATCTAGATTTCTAATACGCTTATGCATCCTTTTTCTGTTCCCAATTCTGTTCTGATTCTCTTCTTTCAAATAACAAGAACATAAGCATAACAGAAGTAGGACAAAGAATATGTAGGACAAGGTATATGTAGTATATGTAGAATTGATTTATGTAGTGCTAAGAGCACTGAATTGCTATTAGTCTAATAATAATCTGTAATGGAAAACATATCTATTTGCTCAAAATGTCTAAATGTAATAAAAAAAATATATGAGTATTGCTTCAACACAGCCCATTTGACAAAGAAAATATGTGTGAAAGTTAATTACTGTTTATAACCTGCCCTTGCCAACTTCACTTCCAAAATGTGTAGCACCTACATTATACAAGTGGCCAATATTTCCAATAGGAACCTACTAGTTCACAGTTACACTAGCCTCAGGGAGCTAATTAGCATGCTAAACAAACATTTTTTTTACATGTCTGAACGTAATTTAATATATCACTTTATCTGGGCTTAGTTACAGGTTTTGAATGTGGGTTATGGCGCATTATCCTTTGTTGTTATTAGGGGATAGCCTTTACATAGCAAGCTAGTAGGCTACCCTAGTCTATGTGAGCTAATTGACTTGCTAAGCAAACCAACAAAGCTTTAAGCAGGTCAGAACTTAATTTATTCAAATCAATTTATCTGTCTTAATCTACAAGTTTTGAATGTTAATGGTGCATTGTCCTTTATTGTTACTAGCAGTTAGCCTGTATATAGCAAGATAATAGGTTGCACTAGCCTGAGTCAGCTAATTAGCTTGCTAAGCAAACCAATAAAGTGCTAAGCATGTCTGAACATAATTTAATACAATCACTTTATCTGGCTTTAGCTACTAGTTTTGAATGTGAATCAGTGCATTGTCTTTTGCTGTTAAGAGCGTTAGCTTTTATATAGCAAGATAATAGGATACACAAGGCTCATTGAGCTAATTGTCATTTGAGGCATTTAGCAGATGCTTTTATCCAGAGCGACTTAGGTGCCTTACTCAATGGTGTTTCAGTCATAACCTGCCCAGGGATTGAACTGGCAACCTTCTGGTCACAAGACTAGATCCCTAACCACCAGCCCACAGCTTGCTAAGCAAACCTTTAGCTTTAAGCAGATCTGAACGTAATTTAATTAAAATCACTTTATTTGGCTTTAGCTACAAGTTTTGAATGTGAATCATGGTGCATTGTCCTTTATTTATTTTTATTCATTTTTTTAAATCGATTTATTCAAATCACTTTATCTGTTTTTAGTTACAGGTTTTGCTTAAGGTTTTTTGCAGTAGGTTACAGTTACAGGTTTGCTCTTGAGCAAGGCATCTAACTTCCAACTGCTCCCTGGGCACTGAAGCAGGTAGCTTCCCACTGCTCTAGGTATCAGTGTATGTGCTGTGCTCAATAGTGTGTGTGTACATGTGTATGTACACTGTGTATCTTGAATGCATATAAGAATTTCGCTAAGGGGGTCAATAAAAAGTACCTCATCTTCTGAAGTGTTATTACTCTGGCTTGCTTGTCTGCTCTTTGTCTGGTTTGAAATTGTCAATTATGTCAGATTTATTGGCAAGTTCTACTGCAGAAGATACAAGTCAAGAAGGGCATGTCAAAAACAGTGCAGAAGACAATGGTAAGAAGTAACAAAAATTAAACAGAAATGTTGTTTTTGTCACCAAGACAGGCATGAAAAGAAAGGAAGACTTTGTGAAAGTTGTGAAGCAAAGAATATCCGCTAGCATGTCTGTTTACTATATAGTCAGCCAACAAGGTACTAAATTATGATAATCCAGTTTCCAAGGCAATGAGGTGGTTTCTTAAATAGATTACTTGATTTATGCCTGTTGAAGTGTCTGTGGATGAATGTGAGAGGGCCTGGTGACTTCTCCGTTCCCCTCTCTACTGGTGAACGAGGCTGACCGTAATCCATCTCCGCGAAACGTTTAATTTATTAAAATTATCTTACATAATGCCTTCTTTATTTAATCAGGCTTGCTCGTTTTCTCTCACCATGCTGAGAGATGGATGGGGTGAGTGGGTGAACACGCTCTTCTCATTTATTCCTCCTTTGTCTCACTCCCTCTCTCTAACACCGCCCCTACTCTGGCCTTTGTCTCATGTTTAAAGGGAATGAGGTATTCAGGAGAGCATCCCTCTCAGTAATAATAGCTGCAATAGTCTGGATTGTGTGTTGTGGAGGTGTTGTGTATCACAACATGGGTTGTGATAACCTACAGTCTTAAGAAATAAAGGTTTACAGCAATACCACACTTTTCACTCCTTGAAAACACTTGTTTCTTTAAAAGTATATTCCAACATTTTGTAGCTGAATATATCTGCTGCATCTACAGGACAATAATTAAGTCAACCTGTTGACTCAAAAACACACTTATGTAAGCCAACTGGCAGATACTTCTGTTGTAAGTGTGTTGTGAGTCAACTAGTTTTCATGTTCTTTTTAAAAACAGGGATAAGAACCAAAAGTGTTTTTGTTGGCAGCTTGGCACCTTTATTTGTAAGACAGTCAGTGAGCATACTAAACATTATGTGTTTAGCATGTTTGAAATATTCCGCATATACATCTCTGGTGATTTGTTCAGACGCTGCCCCTTATTGCTCAGGATTAACCTTGCCACTCAAAAGAAGATTAACACTTAGTATTGCACTGTGCCCTTTAGCTTTAACATTAAGAAGCCTTTAAACAATGAGGCCTGCTCAGTGTGTCAAAGGCCTATCAGATATCTGTCCCAATACAGGTCGTGATACACAACAATGGGGATAATTACAGCCATGTTTTGGTTTGAATTTCACAAGCTAGTTTCTGTTGCCCTGCAGTTTTTTTTTAAACATAGACTGTGTTGCTAGTTGCTAGCATTTCTTGGGTTAGCAGTCTCCAGTCAAGTTTGGAGTTTAAGCACAAATAACATATCAAGAATAGACATACCAACACAATATGTGGACCTTGCCTACTTAGCAGCAACCTAATTTCAACACCATTTGTCTCTGAGCATCACCTAATTCTGTGCTGGGATCGTACATGTTCTGCTGTGCAAGAGAGTGCGTCCTGAGTATGAATGATTGTGTGTTATGAGTGTGTGTGCTCTGTATGGGGGGTAAATTGTCACTGTCTCTCTGTGAAAAAAATTAATGACCAAAGGAATTATTTTTTGTGCGCGCACACACACACTCACACACACACACCGATTAATCTACACACTTCTGAATATAAGATACTTAGTTGCCTAACTATCTGCTATCCTGGGTGCCATCTTGTTCACTGTAAGATAAGAAATATTCAATGTTTGTATCCCAATTAATAGCTTTAAAACTAGTTTCTATTTTAAAAAATGTCTTAAAACTTATCAGGTTAAAGGGTTGAAGAAATGATTCACCTCAAAATGACTATTATATTTACATTTTTTTTTTCATTTAATGAATAATCCGTTTACTCTTTACATATTTTTGTAACAGATCAACCAAGTCCAAAAGTTGCATCTTTAGCTTAGAATTGAAGCTGTAATGCAAATGTTGCTAAAACACTACAGCACATTAGACGCCTAGATATCCCAGTTTGTGGTAAAATACATCACCGAAATGTCTCTCAGCCTGCTCAAACCACATTTAGATCTTCATTAAGGTCTCACTGACTAGTTGTTGTTTGTTAGCTGTAATACTATTACATGTCAGACTGTTTGAGATTATGCCAGTAATGTCTTGGCAGAATTCTATATTAGTCTGTGTAATCATGCATTTCAAGTCAGATAAAGACTTAAAGGAAAGATGTATGATAAAATTTCTCTAATGACCTGTAATGAAAGGAAATGACCATGTTCACTGCACATCTTCAGAGAGCACATCCACAAGCTGAACATTTCATTTAAACAGAAACAAACCATCTGCGTAATAGTGGTATAATGATACAGAAGAGAATGCTCATCTTGCAAAGTGATTCTAAAGTTATAATAATTATTCTGAAGAGATATTCTTTGTCTTGCCACATTTCAACAACTAACATATGTTTAACGCCTTGCTATAGTCACTAGTGTTTATGTAGTAGTTCCATGAGGTTTGCATTGTCCAGTGGTGGATTGTTGTACTGGTGGCTTATAGACAAGCAATCTTTGGCAGTCACTTCAGCCAGTAGCAGTATGGGTAGAAAACTGATATTGCCAGCTCTCTGGACTTCTAACTGAATGTCCTCAAATTGATTTTAGCTCAACATTTCCTATTCCATTCAGTTGTCTAAGATGATAAACATAGCATTGAGCTAAACCCACAACAAGTGATAATATCTCCTAAAAAACACAGACCTGCTGAGACTTTAATTAAGACCTGGATACGGTTTGAACAGGTTGAGTTGAAGACCAGGAATGTGTTTAACTGTGAAAAAACTTTTTTTTTTCCAGTTTGAGACAATTGTGTTCTAGTGTTTGTTACATTATCCTCATAGCTCCTGTTCTAAACTAAAGAAGCTAAATTTGGACTCCATAAATGACTTGACTGATCACCTACATCTGATTTCTGGGCAAAGACCATTCACAATGTCAGAGAATGTTTGAGAATGTTCTTTGTTCTTTTTATAATATAAGTGATATGACATCAATTAAACAAAAAATTCTCAATACTAAAGATACAGTGGTAACCCTACTTACGAGTTTAATCCGTGCAGGAGCCGAGCTCGTTAGCTGGGTTGCTCGTTAGCTGGATGCATTTTCCCCATAAGAATACATGTAAAACTGATTAATCTGTGTCAGCCGGCCAATATACAGTATACTTTAATATGCTAAATAATGTGTTTATATGGGTTTTTAAAACATAAACGAGACGACAACGACGCTCGTGTAGGCTGGCGGCTAAGGAGGAGAGGAGGACGGGCGTACGTGTATGGCATGGTTACACTTATATGAAAAGTAAAATGTATCTAACTTTCTTGTTCACTACCTTTTGCTTTCTTTGCGTCGCTTTCACTAGCACTTTCACTTTCACTGGACAGCGGTCAAAGGTAATGACTGACCTCTTCTTCTACACTAGCATCTAGGGGATGCTATGACCGCAGCGCCCCTATTGGTTCGCATAATTGAACAAATGTACGCTACTCGTTACTTGGAATTTTATTCGTTACCTGGAACAAAAATATTCCGAGATCTCGACTCGTTACCTTTAATACTCGTTAGTAGGGACGCTCATAAGTAGGGTTACCACTGTAATTAGTAATCACTAAGCAGATAATGCACATAATGGTTTGTATTTATTGCTGCAAGGTACATCAAACAAAGTGGACTGTGATGTATTCATGATGAGGATGTTGATGAGTGCTTAATTTTAGAGATGTTCAAGTA